>JAJOOO010003143.1:0-26452 GCA_029582685.1 Solanum piurae | reverse complement strand
TTAAACTCTCGATAGAGTGTAGACTATCAATTCAAGGTTATTCTTGTGAGTGACAGATAAAAAGAACACGTTTATTCTTGTGACTCCTTAAAATAAAACTAAAATATTCTTTTGTTCTCCATTTGGTGGATTCCATAATTTTTGGCACAACATTTGAAGAATATTGGAGAAATTATCTCTTATTATTTGTTTCATTTTAATTGGCAATGGGTATCTTGAACTATTTTATTTTCAACAATGAGAATACCACCTAAACTTTTTGGCCAAATAGCAAATCTAGTGATCTGCATTTAGCTTAGTTAATTGTTATGATGATACCTTTATAGATAAGGGCACTTTGTACGAACAATATTAGTTATAATATATAGTACTTAAATTAAAAATAATTAGAGTATCTACTTTCTAATGTTTCTTTTAGAGCTTTGTGCAAATGTAATTGCATTGGATTCTCCATTGAAAGTGCATTTTGGGTGGTCTTTATATTTTTAAACTTCATATAAGAAAACATCATATGGCTCTCGATCGATATCTAAGTTAGTGGAAGGTAACGTATATCTCTTGAAATAAATTAACGTACGCATAAACTAATTCATACATTATAATTATAAGAAAAAAGGAAATTAAAGATAGTTTAGATCAGATTTAACTCCTCGTCGATTGATTTTCCATATCTTTTAGTAGGGTATTTGATTTTGACTCATATTGCCTCACTAGTATCTAACAATGACAATTGAGAAGTTGTCACTTGAACAACTTAGTCACATGAACCAATAGGTCAAGTGGTAGGATAATATTATTTTCAAATATTGGACTCTTTTATTTATTTAATTATTAGCCCCATAACCTTTATGCAGCAAATAGTTTAGAAGCATGAACAAGTTGGGTACTAGATTTGACTTGGGAATCTTTACATAGTACTCTGACTATCAAAACTTTATTATAATATGAGCATATATTAAAAAATTAATCAATAAAAATAGAGAAAAATAAAGAATTGATCCCATAGTCATTATAGTTGTGTACTATAATGTCTAGTAGCTGGTAGTTACATGAACAAATCTATCTATAACTAAAAGAAAAGGTTATTTGCAGTTTGTACTATTTTGTGTTGGTTGTTTAATTTTTACTCCTAAAGAAAAATATTTATTTGTGAGATGTCTATCTTGTTTCGTTAAAGAACTTATGCCCCGCTAAACATAAATTCAATTGTTAAGGGCATAAAATTAAAGATCAGTCCATTTGAAAGACGAGTCGTACATGAAAATAAGAAATACTTGTATTATATCCAGTCTTGCCTTTTAATTTTAATTTAATTATTGTTAAAAAGAATACCTTTTTTTTAAAATTTTGGTTAAGAAGTCTAATTTTAAAAGGACTTATTGAGGATGACATCCAACAACTTTATTGAGAGTATAATTGGGACCATGGAACTATATATGCAAGGTATTATTTCTGTTTCAAGTCATTTTCACAATTTAAGGACTTTGAAGAAAATACCAATGTGCTATATTTTAAATGGGGGGCCAATGGGTTAATAAAATGGGGTAGATTAAAATACCTTTTTATAGTGCTTCTTTTTTCTTTTTCTTTTTTTGGGAGTTTTCTCTTTTCTTTAATTACTTTAGAATTTTTGGATAGAATTTAGAGATGCCCATATTAACCATCACTTCACGTGTCACAATATTGAAATTTTATTCTTGTTTTTTTCATCCATAAAAAATGAGGTTATTATAGAAAGATTTATTTGCGAAAAATTACCCTCATTTGATGTAAATCATTTCCTTCATTTATATATATTAATTTCGAATTTGTGTTAGAAAGTCTCGCATTAAAAGTAAAACTCTCCTTAATAAAGATATTTCTTTACTCAAGGTTCGTACCTGAAATCTTTAATTAAGAATAAAGGAGAACTCACTACTCCACCACAACTCCCGTAAGTTCGTGTCACTTTTTTATGCAAGTTAGTGGGCACACATGGTAAATTATTCAAAGTTTATCTTATGTACACTGAAAATATAAATGACACGAAATTTGTATGCTATTAGTTTACATAAAAGGTAAATAGAAAGGTAAAATATCATTACTAGTGAAATTGGTTACTTTGAAAATAAGGCAAGCAATCTTTTGTAGCAAGCTAAACTCCAATTATGGTGTAAACATTTATTTGCATTATCAGACTATCAGTATAATTAATTAAACATGTGGTGTATACATTTTGAACTGTGCGTCGAAGAGTTCCACATCGGATGAAAAAAGATGATTAGTCTCTTTATATGATTTTGATTAATTCTTCTTTAATGAGATGACTCCGGGGTTGAGTTTGATTCAATATTGATCTCATTATACAATAGTATAGCAAAATCGATGTTTGTACTACCTTGTAGTGAAATGGATGTTGAATATAATTCAACTCTCGAAGCTTTCTTTTTCATTCGACATGAGACGAGTCCAATTTAACCCCAGAAGCTTCTGGATCCGTCACTGTCCAAACAATATCCAATTACATTTTATCTTAGTTGTTCTATGTTACTAATAATTTTTTTCATCCAATTTTGTGTATTGGGCTAGACTAAATTCGAATTCATGTTGTAGAGATTCACAGTGACAGTAAAACATTCCTTAACAAAGATGACTCAATACTCAAGGCTCGTATCTGAAACCTTTAATTAAGAATGAAGGAGAAAATACTACTCCACCAAAACCATTTTTGGTTCGTGTCATTTTTCTATGCAAGATAATTAGTGGGCATAGATGGTAAATAATTGTAAGTTTACCTTCTATACATTGACAATATAAACGACAAACAAGCTTTTACTTTATTTAGACCACTTAAAAGGTAAATAAAAAATTAAACTATCATGACTAGTAGAATTTATTACTTGAAAATAAGGCTAGCAATCTTTTATAGCAGGCTAAATTTCAATTATTGTATAAATATTCATTTGCTTCATCAATAAAAGTAATTAAATAGGTGGTGTATATACTTTGACCCGTTGGTTGAAAAGTTCCACATCAAAACAAAGAAGGATAATTGGTATCTATATATGATGTTGAATGATCCTTTCTTCATAACTTCTTGAGTTGAGTTAAATTCAGTATCCATTTCATTACATGATATTATAGCAGAATTGATATTTGTATTATTGTATAATAAAATGGACCCTGAATTGAACTCAAATAAAAAAGCTTTTATTTTTTTCATCCGACGTGAGACACTTAAATAACAATCTATTACAACATGGGCTTTCTGGGACAAAGCAATTATATCGTATATTTAAGATTAAATTATTTTTTTGTGTATATAAAGTATATGTTGAATTTAGTGAATTTTTTTTCATGTGTTTAGTTTTTTATATTTTGAATCTCCTTTGTGAAATCTTGGCATTGTCTGTTGTTATTGATGTTTATGAATTCCCTTTGTGAAAATTCAGGTTTCATCACTATCTAATCTTGTTGATGTCTATCAAATCCCTTTGTAAAAATCCTGATTTCGTCACTACCTAATGTTGTTGATGTTTACTTTTATGAAAAGTTTGGCTTTATCACTCTTTGATGATATTAATGTTCATTTAATCCCTTTTGCGAAATTTTGGTTTCATCATTGTCTAATGTTGTTGATATTTATGAATTCCCTTTAAAAAAATCTTATTCCATCACTGTCTAATGCTATTGATGTATATGAATTCCTTTATGAAAATTCCGATTCAATCATTAGAAGTAAAACTCTCCTTAATAAAGATACTTCTATACTCTAGGCTCTTATCATAACCTTTAAGAATGGAAGAGAACTTAGTACTCCACCACAACTTCGGTAGGTTCGTGCCACTTTTTTTATGCAAGTTAGTGAGCACATATGGTAAATTATTTCAAGTTTACCTTTTATACACTGACAATAAAAACGACACTAAAATTTTAAGTTGTTAAGTCACTTAAAAGGTAAATAGAAAGGCTAAATTTCAATTATTGTGCAAAATTCATTTGCTTATCAATGTAAGTAATTAAATAGGTGGTGTATATACTTTGAACTATTCGTTAAAGAGTCCCACATCGAATGAAAGAAGAATTATTGATATCTATATATGATGTTGAATAATCCTTTCTTCATAATCTCTCTAGTTGAATTGGAATCAGTATAATGGACCCTAAATCCATTTCTGCTTGAGAAGTTTTTTTTATTTTTTAATCTGATGTGAGACTCTTGAATACCAATCTATTACAACATGGGCTCTGTGGGACAAAGGAAAACAGCAAAATAATAAAATTGTTCTTAACATTAATCCAATTTTCTCTCTCTCTTTACAACCTTTGTTTTTGAGAGCTCCTTTTTAGCAATTTTCTTGATGATCTAACGTGTTAAGGGCGAAGCTAGGGACGCACGATGTTCATTCGATCTTTTTGGTTAAAAAAATTATATTGTATATTTAAGATTAAATTATTTTTTTGTGTATATCAAAGTATATATTGAATTTAGTGATTTTTTTCTTGTGTTTAGTTCTTTATATTTTGAATCCTTTTTGTGAAATTTTGGTTCCGTCATTGTCTGTTGTTATTGATGTTTATGAATTCCGTTTTTACACTATCTAATGCACTTGATGTTTATGACTTCCCTTCGTGAAAATCTTGATTCTAACTTTGTTTAATGCGGTTGATGTTTATGACTTTTATTCGCGAAAATCCTGATTCCAACACCATCTAATGCACTTGATGTTTATGAATCCCCTTTGTAAAAATCCTGATTCCAACGCTATCGAATGCACTTAATGTTTATGACTTTCCTTCATGAAAATCTCGATTCTAACTTTGTTTAATGCGCTTGATGTTTATGACTCTCATTCATGAAAATCCTGATTCCGACACTGTTTAATGCACTTGATGTTTATGACTCCTCTTTGTAAAAATCTTGATTCCAAAACTGTCTAATACACTTAATGTTTATAAATCTTCTTAATGAAAATTCTGATTCCGCCACCTGATTTTACCAGGGGACAGTTATTCTAATATTTCAACCAGCAGAAGAAGCAGGGAATGGAGCAAAAAGGATGATCAAAGATGGTGCATTGGAAAATGTGGAAGCTATATTTGCTGCACATGTTTCACATCAACATCCAACTGGTGTGATTGGATCAAGAACAGGCCCTTTACTTGCTGGCTGTGGGTTTTTTAAAGCTGTCATTAGTGGAAAAACAGGTCAAGCAAGCAATCCCCACCACTCAATTGACCCTGTACTTGCTGCCTCTGCTGCTGTTATCAGCTTACAAAGCATTGTTTCTCGTGAATCCAATCCATTGGACTCTCAGGTGGGGTATATCTGCAACTAGTAATCATTAAGATTCTTTTTTTATCATATTTATATTAGAGTCTGATTAATCAGTATTCATGTTGCATAAGGCCTTAATAGAGCGAAGCAACCCCTATGAAGAATATTTCCATAAAGTGCCTATCTATCACATCACAATCGTGGATCATATCAAGATCTCACTCCTGTGTGACCACATATTTTTTGAGTTTTGAAGTTGTGTTTGAATATGCGGAAAAAAAATTCAAAGTTCTGTGAGTGGAAATTTCAAAACTCCCCAAACTATCTGAGTTAGTTTTTGAAAAATTGAAAATATTTGAAGATTAAAGTTTCAAAATCTATGTTCAAACGCTGGCTTCATCTATAACATGTTAAAATATACTGATAATTCAATGTCATCTTCAATAATTGATTGTTGGATTGATTTGTGATTTTAATTTTTAGGTGGTTTCTGTGACATCTTTCAATGCTGGTGATAATCTTGATGTGATACCAGAAACAGTTACACTCAGTGGGACATTCAGGGCTTTCTCAACAACCAATTTTTATCAACTTCTTAAAAGGATAAGAGAGGTTAGTAAACACTATAATTAGTACTAATATTGAGACTTTGACATTCTTAAAAATAAATAAATCATATCATATCATACTTTACTTCAATAAGAATTATTGGTCTTAATTATAAAGTATCATTTCATTTCATGAGTCACCACTAGGGCTAGCCAGGCATGATACTATAGGAATGATATTGAAATATTACACTATATTATTGTCATATCAAATTAATTCAGGATTTTTTAAGTCTGATATTAGTATTTTACGGTATAGTAAATCAATAATCATAAACTATTTGATTTTGATTTACATATACTCATAGAGAATTATGACTTGATCTTTTCAAGGAACGTCTAAATTATAGTATACTAACACGTTATACAAATAAAAATATATTTAAAAGAAAGTACGAATATTTTCCTTTGTTAATCAGTTACTCAAAAAAGGGTATTTCAATCAAGATAAACGATTTATTGCATATTTATTAATATTACAATAATGAATATAAATTGTATATGTAACTATACATTTCGATATGATATTCAGGATAACCAAAAAATTTAAACCTTATATCATATACTCCTTCTGTCCCAATTCATATGATTTACTTTTCTTTTTAGTCAGTACCAAAAATAATGACACACTTCGATATTCAGTAACAATTTAACTTTAATATGTTTGTTTTATCCTTAATGAAATGATGTATAATCACACATACATCTATGACTTATTTTATACCATAAATTTCAAAACTCTTTCTTTCTTTCTTAAACTTCGTGATAAGTCAAACTAACTCATATAAACTAAAACAGAAAAAGTATTATAATATCAAAATCACGATATCAAAACGTTTAATTTCGATATCTATCATATCATACCATACCATGTTGAGCTTTATGCAACACTTATCCTAAAATTGCAGAGATAGATAGGCCTGTTTTGGCTAAATATCATAGGGACCCAATGCTGGTCATATCCAAAAAACAAGAAAGAATTGATTGAAGAATTACACATCACATGGTATGATCCCAATGTGATTGGGCCAAAAGTTTTTTTAAAAATAAGCAAAGACAAAATCACCACTCTTAGATATTCATGTTGCACCATATATAAGAACGACTAGTCCTTTCTACAATTTTCTAAAAGATCTTATCATTAAATGGAAAAAAAATAAAAAAAAATATCCAAAACAGTAGAACAAGACAAATAATATAACAAAAACGTGCATAATAAAATAATACTATAATATTTTAGTATATCACTTAGCTATATTGGAAATCGTGTAATAAAGTCACTCATGAAATGTTCAACAGTTCTGTACAAATTAAAATTGAGGAGTACAAATATCATCAAAAATCATTACTCTTTCGTTTCGATACAAGAAAACAAGATTTTCTACATCACTTTCTTGTGTCGAAGGCTAGGAAGACAAATAATCCCTCCCAAAAAAAATTTCTTCCCTGCATTTATCCCCCACTTTCGTATGTCAAGTATTTAGACAAATTTGACTTTATTTCTATTTAGAAATTTAAAAAAAAACTATTGATCGTCGTTGCGTGGACTCTTCACTTTCAATGCTGTATCCATGTCGGATTCTCCAAAAATATATTATGACGAATTGGATACGCACCTCTTGATATTTTTAAAGAGTGCGAGCAAAATAGGTGACAGTGAAACTTGTCAATAGTAAGTAACATAGTCACACTACTCTAACTAAAGAAAACTAAATCAATATAACTAAACGTCAAATATCTTCTTCAAATTCTACATGACATACTCTTTTTGTACGAGATACTGGTTAAAGTCATCGAGTATAGATTTTTCGGCTAAGAGTATAAAGTTTAAAATAACGAAAAGTTCCATTCTTTTTTAAACGGACTAATAAGTATCTTAACATAACATTTTAACAACAGGTTTTCACAGAACAAGCTAGTGTATTCAGATGCAGTGCAACAGTTGATTTTTTCGAAGACAAGGACACGATTTACCCTCCGACTGTGAACGATGACACAATGTACGAGCATGTGAAGAGAGTCGCGAGTGATTTGGTTGGAACGACCAATTTTAAGGTCGTTCCGCCAATGATGGGAGCAGAGGATTTTTCATTCTACTCTGAAGTAATTCCTGCTGCATTTTTCTATATAGGCATAAGGAATGAGACTTTAGGATCAATTCATACAGGACATTCACCACATTTTATGATTGATGAAGATGTATTGCCTATTGGTGCAGCTACTCATGCTGCCATTGCAGAAAGATACCTATATGAATATGGATCTTGAAATTGGATTTACACCAGGAGGATCAATAGTGTTCTCGTTTGTCCTCAAGTGTGACACGAACCCTTGTTGGTAGTTGTGGAGGTGTTCAACTACTTGAGCAGGCCTCACTTATCGATCATGAAATAGGAGTTTTCTTTAATGCAATTTTAGCCTCTCTTTTTTTTCTTTTCTTTTACTCCCACATTGTATGCCAATCTATGTGATGATTGACAATTAAGATGTCCCTTCTTGTACTAATGTTTTTTTCTTCTTCATGAGGTTGGACATATATGAATCATGGAGATAAGAGAAGATATATGATATAAAGGTGTTTACTACAATTTGAATTCTTGCACTTATTGTCTTGTAATGTCACAACCTAAGTTCATGGCACGTATTGTCCGCTTTGGGTCTAGGACAATATGGATTTGTCTTTCGGGCTAAGTCACATTAAGCTCAAAAGCTCTTTGAGCTATGTCTTATAAATTCACTTTCGTCTCTCATTCTGATGTGAGATTCGTCTAATATGTTATGTTGCACCCATCTTCAGAAGCTTGTCAGTCTAAACATCTATCAATTCTGCTTGACGTACCCTTGAGGTCTAATATGTTATGTGCACTTCTGCTTCAGAAGCTTGTCAATTTAAAAGTCTGTCAATCCTGCTTGACCTGCCTTCATCAGTCTGTCCTTCGTGAGGGCGTCACATGGGAAGTGGTCAATATTCTTTGATCATGAGGAATCAACTTTTGTAGTTTTCTAATTTTTCATCAATCTTTTTGTGGCTTTACAACATTCTTTCCTTCAACATTTTATTAATTAGCACGTTCCTAACCTGTCAAAAAGGAAAAGCATAAGTTTAATCATTAATTAACTAAATTTCAATATTCTGTTCTCATCTTAATCCTCTGTTCCAAGAGAAATACAGGGGAGCTATCAACAATCAATTATCTATAATCTTAATTAATTAACTAATAACCCCATAATCCCAAATTCTTAAACAAAATCAACATGTCTACTAGTGAATCAAATATTTTTACGCTATTAATAAGGCAAGCAATTTTTTATAGCAGGCAAAATTCCAATTATCGCGTAAAAATTCATTTACATTATTAGTGTAAGTAATTAAACATGTGTTGTATATACGTTTGAATTGTTTGTCGAAGAGTCCCACATCGGATGAAAGAAGGATGATTGGTCTTTTTATATGATGTTGGATAATCTTTCCTTGATCAGTTGACTTCTACAGTTGAGTTAGACTCAGTATCCATTTCATTATAATATAATATAGCAAGATCGATGTTTGTATTATCTTGAAATGAAATTGACCTTGAGTCTAATTCTCCAAAAGCTTTCCTTTTTCATCCAACGTGAAAAAATCAATACTGTTCTTTCAATCCCCTCTCCCCTTCTCTTTTCAATCTTTGATTTACGTACCGTCCACTTTGGGTCTAGGCCAATACAAATTTGTCTTTCGAGCTAAGTCATATTGAACCCAAAAGTTCACATACTATGTGAATATTTGAGTTATGTCTTATAAATACACTTTCCTTTCCCATTCTGATAAGAGATTCGTCTAATATGTTATACGCACCTCATCTTCAAAAGATTGTCAGTCTAAAAGTCTGTCAATCCCTATATTCTTTGTCCATTACAATCTTCTTTACTTCAACATTTTATTAATTAGCACGTTCTTAATTACTTGTTAAAAAGGAAAAGCATAGTTTTAATCATTAATTAACTGCATTTCAAGATTCTGTTCCCATCTTAATCCTCTGTTCCAAGAGATTATAAAAAGGGAGCTATCAACAATTAATTATCTATAATCTTGATTAATTTCACTAATCAACAATGTCTTCTTCTGGTGAATCAAATTTAACAATTGCCAAAACTGTAATATCAGCAATTGGCTCAGCTGCTGCAATGTCCATGTTGATACATAATCTCCCACCAGAAGTTCAAGATTACCTGTTTTTCGGCCTCAGACACGTATTTATTAAATTCTCGAATCAACTAACTATGGTGATTGACGAATTTGATGGAATGGTGAGCAATGAAGTATACGAATCAGCTCAAATTTACTTAGGCTCGAAGCTATCTCCTGATACTCGTCGTTTCAAAATTAGCAAATCTGACAAGGAGAAGAGTTTCAACACGAGCATTGATAGAAATGAGGAGGTGACTGACTATTACAAAGGCCAAAAGTTCAAGTGGATTTGGGTATGTAAACAAATTCAAACATCAAGAGAGTCGTTTTACAATCGTCGCGATATCAACTCTACTCTGAGGTCTGAGGTAAGATCCTACGAACTCATGTTTCAGCGAAAAAGCAAGGACTTTGTCCTTGAATGTTACTTGCCTTACATTATCAACGAGGCGAAATTGATGTATCTTGAAACCAAGACACTGAAAATCCACACTATGGATTATGAGAATTTGCATGATCTTAGTGAAGTGTGGACACCTGTGAGTCTTGATCATCCCGCGACATTTGAGACATTAGCATTGGACTCAGAGCAAAAAGATGAGATTTTGAAGGATTTGGATAGATTTGTGAAGAGGAAAGAGTATTATAGGAAAGTTGGGAAGGCGTGGAAAAGAGGGTATTTGTTGTATGGTCCTCCGGGGACAGGGAAATCTAGTTTGATTGCAGCTATGGCGAATTACTTGAACTTTGATATATATGATTTGGAGTTGACAGAGGTGAAGAAGAACTCGGACTTAAGGAGGTTGCTTGTGGCAACCGCTAATAAGTCCATTTTGGTGGTGGAGGATATTGATGCTACTATTGATTTGCAAGAGAAGTTGTCTAGTCGCGGAGCTTCTCCTTCAAATGACTCTCATGAGGAAGAAAGCAAGGTTAGTGTCTTCACACTTTTTACGCTTTCTGTGAGACTTTCTCTATAAAAATGCAATGTTTTCGTCTTTATAGGTGACATTGTCCGGTTTGCTGAACTTCATCGATGGATTATGGTCAAGTTGTGGCGATGAACGTATCATAATTTTCACAACAAATCACGTGGAAAAGCTCGATCCTGCATTGTTGCGACCAGGACGAATGGACGTGCACATTCACATGTCATATTGCACTCCTAGTGGCTTCAAACTTCTTGCTTCCAATTACCTTGGAATTACAGAGCATCAACTTTTTCAAGAAATTGAGAATTTAATCGGAGCCACCGCAGTGACACCGGCTGAGGTGGCTGAGAAACTGATGAAGGATGATGAAGTTGACATTGCACTTAAAGGCTTGATTGATTTTCTTCATATGAAGGAGAAAGAACATGAAGACGTCAAGGTTGAGGAGGAAGAAGAAAATGAGTAGAACTTGCTCTCTCTGTTCACTTTTACTTTGTCACATTTTACTTTTCCAGAGTCAAATTGTATGAACTTTGATAACTATTATATTTGCACAACTTCTAAAAATTAAAAGATGCATAACTTTGATAGAACAACAGTTTACACCAACATATACAAAAAAGGCTACAAAAATATGGCATTGAGAAACCAAAGTTCTACAGCCTCTTTATTCAAAAAACAAACTAAATATTGCCACTAACAAAGGCATTGGTGATTTCTCTCATACTGATTACTAAAAAGCAGAATATATACATACATAGGATTATGAGGAGATTTCTATACAAGCAGCAGCTTTTAACACAACGAAAGCATCTACTAATATTACCCTTTCAGACCTCGACGCCTATTCTCTGAGCAACCTGCACGAGACAAGTATCAGGTCATGCAACAGTTTCAGGCGAAAGATTAGCGTAGTCGAATCTAAGAAGGTTGTGCAACTTGTAATGAGAAGTATTCTAGTAAATCGCGACCAAACTTTTGGTTAGAAAATGTGACCTCCTGATCACTTAGCAACAACTTTACCAGTTATGCCAAGGCTCCCGTTCTGATTACAATAATGCAGTAGAACGTATAATTTACAGATGGTATTCAAAACTTCTTGCCCATGACTTTTAGACGCTAGGAATTTAAATCAAATTCATGCTAGCAGATCTTTGTTTCCCCCCTTTTGTTAAGTAACTTGACCAAATAAAGCAAGTTCTGGCAAAAAAATACCTCTTTGAAGGAGACGACGTCGCTTCCCCACAGCCAGGCATCACAACCTGCATCTCTAGCACCCCAGATGTCATTTCTACGATCATCGCCTACATGAACAGCATCATCTGGATTTACTCCTAGTAACTCACAAGCTTTTAAAAATATTGTTGGATTAGGCTTCTCTGCTTCTACCTGTTAAAAGCAAAAAAGAATATCAGCTATTGGATCAGCAAGCTCGAAAAGGAAGTTTTAAAGACGACAAACACATTACCTCAGCTGAAACTGCTACGGCATCAAACCAGTGATCACAGTTCAATGCCCTCAACACTGGTCTTAATCGGGTATCAAAATTCGACACTATAGCCAACTTTACTCCCGCTGCTCTAAGGGCCTGGAATACCCTTTCGGCTTCTGGATCACAAAGATGCCAAGCCTATTGATGAATGAAAGTAGAATTATTGAGTATCTTCTTATTAGTGGAAATGTTCTGTTGTCAACTCGAAGAATAAACCAACTTGCTGCAAACAGAAATGGTAATTGAAAAGTGAAAGAACCTTTTCAGTCGTATAATAGTTATACAGCTCCTCAAAGTACTGAGAGTCAGAACAGCCAGTCGAACAACTAACTATATGTTGCCAAAATGGTCTTCCATCGTTGACATATCTGTAATATGCAGGCAAGAGAGATTTAAACAAATTATAACAATAACTCAAATGATCCAAAATATGTAAACATCAATATCCGGTCATGAGATGTAAAAAGAATGTGGTCTTGAATTTCAACACCAAACATATCACATACAGCAATAAATTAAAGCAGAATATGATTAGCAGTGACTGATGTTCTTCTTTTTGTACGATAAAAACAATATCGACAAGGAAGCAAGTTATTACAGATATAAATACAAACAACAGGTAAGATAATAAGTGGTTCAAAACAAGATACCTGAGACTAGATCTACCCCAAGGTTGCCCGTAAGCCCATCTGTATCGTTTCAATATCTCATCTTCAGAATACTCCACCCCGTACTTCTCACCAATTTGCTTGTAAATCTACAACATCCAATATGATTAAAATATTATCAACAAGAACAAAACGGACAAGCAGAATAAACAGAGAGAAGTCCATAAAAACAACATTAATATATTCTAAAGAAGTCATTTAAGGGGGGAAAATTAGGAACTTTGCTCTTGCCATAATGAAAGAGACAGAATAATGTAAAATATATATATGTGTACACACATATACAAACAGAGAGAAGCACCCAAAGATCCAAAAGTTAATCAAATTATTCAAACAAGACGCGATTCAAATAACGTCACTTTTCTATATTTAGAAACAATTTAAACTTTAAAATTCTCATTTTACCCATACAAATGTTTAAGATTTGTTTTAGACGACAAGTTTCAAAAGTTTCTCTTTTATTTAAAACTTCAAGCACAGTCAAAAAATGCCACATAAATTAAGACAGAAGGAGGAATTCGATAAATATTTTTTCAATTACAGAGAGAACATTAGAGATACAAGCAAAAAAGGAAAAAAAGTTACTAGCTTTTCTGGTTCTTCAACCTTCACCATTAGATCCAGAAAAAAATCACTTCTTTGACAATTTTTTCATTAGAAGCAGAACAAACAATACAATATACTACAAGCAGAAACAAAAACTGAGTCGTGGAGGTAGAGAGGCTGTTTCTGATACTCAGCTCAAGTACAACAAATCAAAGTAGTTATGACAACACGAATAGACATACTTAAAAGCAGAAAGAAAACCACAGACCATGAAAACAGCAAAAAAAAAAAAAAGGGCTTTCCAAAATACGTTGCAGCACCGTGTTGGATCCTCCAAAAATGCATTACTATTGAAAAATCCAACATGCACCTAACAATATTTTCGAAGAGTCCGAACAAGATATATCAAAAAAAAGCTAAAAACTACAAAATGGGTATCCAAATTTAGTCAATAAATCTAACAATTTGATGAAATTTTACCTGAGCCATTGGTTGAGAAGGAATAACAAGAGTACCCACAGCATCAACAAGAAGGGCTTTATGTGTAAGCCCACCATACAAACCCCTTCTATAATCTTCATACTCTTTCACTAACCCAAATAGCCTCTCAACCGACGCCGACGCCGGCGCTTCCACAGCAGCGGCCGCCGTCGAAAATGAAGACCCCAAATTCGACACCGGACTTCCAGTCGGGTCGGCCCGAATCACATCAGAAGACCCATTTCCGAGAACCTGCAACTTTGGTTTATGGGTCAAATTGCTGAATGCTCTAGTGATTATCCTCGTTCTTAACGCCATTAGAGAACAATCTTTTGTCAAAATGAAAATTCGTTTTCGTTTTTTTGATGCTTTATTTATAGAAAAAAAAAGAGAGGAAGAAAGGTGGTTATTTAATACTCCGGATTTCGTTCCCGGATAATCGTAAGGATAACTGAGTTGGTGCAACGTAAAAAATAAGAAAAGAAATCATTTTTTTAAATTAAGCTTATCCCATCAAACTTACTTAATTCAATTTATATTATTTATGTGATTTATGAATTGTTGAATAAAATCGAATTTACTCCATGTGCGTCCGAAAAACAATGACTACATAAGTTAAAGTTAACGTAGATGTTTTGCATAATTGAATATTACTAATTGGTGTATTAAATAGTTGGTCATGAATCACGATGCTTGGGTTAAGTGGCCCTTTTGGTATATCCAAAAGCTTTCATTAACTAATAATGAATCTTAATTTCAAATCACAAATTTATTAATCGTTAAACTACATGATGTAGGACACTTTGAATTTCTTTTATATTTCAATTTTATAAAAATGTTTAGACAAGAAAGTAGTTTGATTTATTTAAGATTGTTCCGAGCAATTTTTCAAAAAAAATAAATGATTTTATTTATTTATATGTAGGTAAAAGTAATTATCTTCAATACGTGATATAAGAGATGGGGCGCTGAGGATGGGAATGTGGGGTGGTGGAGATAGAGGTTACCAGTATTCTTCGATTGTCGCATTATTCTGTTGTGGTTATAGTTCTTTTTTTACACATTAATTTGTCATATTTTTTATAATATTTTTGTCATAATTTCTTTTTGGATCTAAAACTAAAAATTGCTCTTTAGGGAATAGTGACGTGGCCAGATGACAAATGTCGTTACAAGCAGTTGAATCCGCGTCAGCATGTCCACATCCCACACTTTGTTAAAATCACTAATTAATTATAATTAATTACTACTAATAAACATCATAATAATTAGATTAGGTGAATGAAATTAGTCATGTTAGTGTGTGACTTAAGACACTTTTTTTTCCAATTGAAATGGAGTGTCTGCGACTATGAGATGTATATATCAATAACTAATTATCGAGGTGTGTTTTAATATAAAAAAAATGATAATTTAGATAAGTAAAGAGAACAATCGAGAGTCAAGATATGAAATTTAAAAAATCTTTTCATGACTTATTTTTATATTGTGAATCTTAACTAATTGGATCAGTAAATTTGAAATGGTAAAAGCTTATTTACACTTAGTGCTTCACCGAACAAATAAATGTATGATATATTTCGTTTTTTCTTATTATATTCATAACTTAATCAGTAAACGTATCTTTACTTCTTCTTTTTTTATGATAATAGCGTTTGAGTTAATTTTCACATACCTTAACTAATTTTATGGGATATCTATCACGTCCCATCACCAAAATAATTTCCGAACACCATTATTTGAGAGATACGTGGAGTCGATCAAAATGGGCAAAGTGGAATCTCCATCAAGTACTTGTTGGCTTCAATGACTGTTCCATTTATCTAAAGGACAAGTATGGTCCTCGAAATTATTGTTTTTATAATTTAATATTATTATTTATGTGTGAAAAAGGTTCTAGATATTTTTTATTTTTTAAGAAATTATTTTTAATTGAAATGAATTTGGCACCTTGTTTTGAAGTATAAAAATAAAATAAAATGGTTACGAGGAAAAAGACAAAGAAATTAGGTTCTTGACATACTTCTTTTGTAGTTATACATTATAGTAATAAATTTCGTCTTTGATTTTTTATTATTTTTTTTCAAAGAGAAGTATGTTGCTTTCAAAAGCTTCAAAAGATTGTTTGATTGCAAATTGGAAAAGGAAAGTTAATATTTAAAAATTGAAATATTCTGTTTTTCTGTGTGTTGTATGCATTGTGAGAAGAGCCGGACCCATGTATATATATATATATATGTTGAAAAAGCGAAAAAGAAAATAGGATATACTGAAGTAACAGTACACTCATGACGAGCATAGGAATGCCCTTATTTTGTTGGTGGAAGTTGGAGGAACCACCTCTGAGACTAGGTTTTGAATTCAAGTAGAGCCTTTATTTTCTTTGTTTTTTATTTTAAAGTTTAGTGGTGTACCCGAAGTCTTCAAATCATGGGTTCGCCTCTGATTCTGGGCTGGGGCTGGAGTTGGAATCTTGATATTATAATCTAGACAAATATTATAAAATGAGATCGTTAGAAGCGTGAGGTACGTGGTGAGGACTGAGGATATGGGAAGCTATACGATACTGGGGTGAAGATGAAGTGTGTTGGAAGGTTAAGGTTATACTTTTGTGAGTAATCGATTAAAGGTTTATAAGTGGAAGATTAGACGTATATAGATTAACTAACACCCTTTTATGAATAAACCCGACCCATTAGTATTTTTCAATTGAAGATAATTTCAAGTATTTGAGTCGAGGTCTGTTGAAAATATAGTATCTCTACCTTTATAAGTAAGGTTGCATTTACGTACATCACCTTTTTCAGTATTCACTTCTGAAATATACACGATATTTTGATTTACTTTTCTTAAATATAGTTTTATATAATATTAAATATTGAGTTACCTAACGAATTACTTTATGTTGGATTATAGAAATCGCATTTCTCAAATGCGTTTTACTAATGCGCTTCCAGTTTCATTTAGAAATCATGTTAGAGCAGTGAGATAACTTCTTCTTCTTTTAAAAAAAAAAAAACATTTTGATGGAAATTGGTATAAAATAGAATTGGATCAGAGCTAATATCCCCAAATGGAGATGTTGGAATTCAACTAAAAAAAAATCAAAATCATATAAAATAAAGCTATAATGATATTCTAATTTTTTGATAGATATCATATGGAAAACTTAAAACATAAATTTATGTTGAAAAATCAATATGCTAATACATTAATTTAGAAATTATTCCTTTTTCTTATAAGAAAGAAAACATCTATAATAAATAATATACATATTGATCAAGAAGAAAAGTTAATTAAAAGGATTGAATTTTTTCTTAAATATGTTTTATCTTTTATCTTGTGAAATAAAATCTCTGGTCAAAGCATTTGGTGTGGGTTGATTAAATTCTTATCAGCATTAGTTAAGTGTCATTAGATTCAGTACTATAAGCTTTAAAAAAAAAATCATTAGTTAATTTTCGCTAAAGATTATTTTTGGTGTATATAATAACTTGAATAACTTTATCGATACAAAATATATATAATTAACTTTAGTAAATAATTTATATAAGTTATTTCAAGGATAATCTCAAAGATAAATGACAAAAAGGAGAAGGCAAAGATTGAAACAACACCACACAAAACTAACTTGACAAAAGTCATATATTTAAAATTCAATGAAGAACACAATTATTTTATGGCTAAGATCCATTCCAAATATGTTGTGGAATAGGCAATTTCAAGTCCCACCATATATATGTAACAAAAAGACTTTAGATTCAAATTAAAATCAACAAATTCAAAGCACAAAAAATGTAAATTGGGACCCTTATGTCTTTGAAATTATGGTCATAGATGATTTGGACAATTGATTGATTAACTTGACAAGCTTAATAGGGGCCCCAAATTTTATTTCTTTAAAGTTTAGCCACAAGAAAAAAGAAATAAGAAAATCAAAATGCAGATCACCACTCAATTCATTAAGATTTTATTAAAATGACTGCTCACTGATAGAAGAAGCAAGAAAAACTATGTGTAATAGCGTTTGTAATAATTCACTTATCGAACGCTAATGTATTGGTAGCCATAGCAATTAGGCTTGATGGATATTGATAAGGTTGACAATTTTTTTAGTTAGAGAGTTTAATATTTAAAAACAAAAGTTTGAATTTTAACTTTATGATTTTTGAACTTGAAAACATAGCTTAATGAGTTTTGAATATATTTCTATATCTTAAACAATTATTTTTAATGTAATTAGAAATATGATCCACACAATCGCTAATATATTTGCAAAATCGATCAAACCAGTAATCAAGTTCATACGTTAGTACCACATCCAGGTGCATGTCTATTTTTCATTCAGTGTCGAATATTCACATTTAAGTCCGACCAATTAGAATTAAGCCACGTAAGGCACCATCGAGAGGTGCGATGGAAGGGATGCTCCTTACAAAGAATTTTTTAATATTCAAACTCAAATCCGAAACCTGATTAAAAAAAAAGCAGTCACATTCGGAATAATTCTATAACATTGACTTCTCTTCGCAAGTAATATCACCCTTCTTATCCAAACTTTAGATAGACTTTCCTCCATTAAAATCATGTGAGCTTTCATATTTTTTTTTATTTTGGCTTTAATAAAGAATACTAAGTAATTAAGAACTTCGAGATCACATGATATTATAATATGATTTGTTTAGTGATAAATTCAAAAATAAATAAGTTATTATTAAGTAAAACTTGTCTTCAATAATTGGTTCATTTGACTTTGAATAACATTAGAGTTATTCTCACCTCAAGTGTATCACTTAACCATGATAATTAGTTAACACAACTATTAAAACAAAATAGAAATTGATATATTAAAATATAACTAACATATTCTTTTAATAGTACATTGCTACATGGATGGTTTTTTGTTATTTAACGACAAAAATTATAACGTTTCATAATAAAAATTTACTATTTAACGATAAAAGTTATAATATTTCACGATAAAAGTTGTTTGTCACTAAATTTGTAGGTGGAGGTGGTTAATTAGTGATAGTTTGTTGCATGTGTTAGGTTTGAATAAGTTTTTATTCTAAAATTGAATAGACTAACATAACTAATAAGTATTTTTAAATAGTAAAAAGTAACTTTTGAAATTTCTATGTAATTAATTAATTAGTTACTCAAAATTAATATAATAATTCTCAAAAGGTTGTTAAAGTTTATAGCATCTTATGTTAAGCATGTGAGGAAAAGGAAAGGAAAAACTTATAAACACTTTTTTTTTTCTTTTAACTTTGTTAAATGGATTAAAAAGAAAAAAAAAATCTTCCTTCACTTTGGATTTGCTTCAAATAATGTATCCAAATTACACAAAATACAAGTAGAGGAGCATAACAATACCATACTAAAGTATAAATTTTATAGGTAGGGTCTGAAGAAGGTAAAGTGTACGTAGATTTTATTACAACTTTATAGAGGTAAAAAAATTATTTCTGATAGACCCTATCAATAACTAAAACCTAATAAGAATATAACTCAACGACAAACACCAACAAGTCTGATTTCTTCGAAAGAAAGACGAACTACATATTAACGAGATAAAAATTAATTACTATATTATATCATCTGCTAAGGTTGAACTTGGATATTTTTTCGAGGAAGCTTCTAATATTTGTGTTCCCAAGAATGTGGATATATATTATATGGTCATAATTTAATTATTATTAGAAGATATGGTAACGTGTTCCAAGGCCCCTTACTTTTGGTCAGCAGCATGTGATCAACAACTAGTATGTGCATTAAGTCGATGAAATCGAATACTTCTCATGATTGAGTTATATTTATATTGCGTTTGATTGAAAGTAGATAGAATAAATTAGTTCGAAAATTATAATTTCAGGGCTAAATCCCAGGATAATTAAGAACACAGGTATATTAAATAACTCTAATTCAAAGTTTAAACTTAGTCAGGCCACTACAGAGGAAACTGAGAAATTCACAAATAGTTCACTTAAAGAAAGTTTTATCACCAAAAACAACAATAACATATCCAGTGTAATCCGACAAGTAGGGTCTAACGAGGGTGGGGTTTACACAGCATTACCCTATCTTGTGAAGGCAGAGACATTGTTTCCGATAAACTCTTGGCTCAAGTTAAAAACTTATTCATCACCAAAAGTTGGAGTTAGATATAATAACCTATTTAGGATACTGCAACTTTTAAGACAATTCATAAACTCCAATAAAAGGCACCAGTACAGAACCAATCCACAGCTTGCCATTCTTCTCCTCAACCTCGCTTATAAACTTCAACGTCTTGCTCTCGAGGTCTTCTAAAACTTCCAAAACTTGCCCGTCCTCGTGTAGCTTAATTGCAGTTGCATGAGGCTGTCCTCCAACTAACAAGAAATGCAGTTGCTGGAAGGTGAATGGAAGTTTTAGCATTGTCTTTCCGAGCCATGAATTGGATGTGACTAATTTTGCAAGCAGCGATCTTTTTGAATGCAAACCGACCCAAAACTCCCCTCTCGAGTTTCTTCTGATGTTGTCTGGATATCCTGGTAGATCAGCAAATGTATCGTGTTTTCCTGCATGAGGGCCTTTAAGCCAATGCCTTACTACTCTACAGGTAGTAGTTTCAGCCACTAGTACAAACGACTTGTCTTTGCTCAAGGCTACACCGTTGGCAAAAGCAAGGCCTCGTAGTAAAACTGTCACTGCTTTGGTTGATATGTCGTATTTCATCAGCCGGCCTGTCTTGTCTCCACTTACAACAGATGCAATAAATTGCCTAGATATAAGATGAGAAATCGGAATCAGTTTCTGCACGAGTATCTATATGTTACAAAGTGGCATAAAACTTATAAGCTAATAACGAAACTGACTTCTCTGTTTTGCTTAATGTTTATCAATGACAACCCTATATGCAATCTACATTATACCAACCTATCGGCTATCATACCCAATTTAGCTTCGCATGAACAGATTCAAATTTAAATAGTCCATTGGCTATAAATTACCTCCTCTGGAATTGTGTGCTGGTATCTGTGAAGTAAATAACATCTTCTTGCTCATCAATGTCAAGGTCATTTGTGAAGCGCAGAGGCTGGCCTTCAACTTCTGTGACGAGTGGGGTAGCTAATCCACCAGATGGACCCACAACGTGAAGTCCTAAGTAAGCATCAGCAATGTAGAGGTCTCCGGTTCTTGTATCAAATCGTAAGCCCAGCGGTCTTCCGCATACGTGCTCCATTTGGGGAGCAAAAGGGTGCACACATTGCTTCCTTGATGATATCATGTCAAGTTCCATTAGATAATGTTGAAATTGACAATTTGAAAAAGGTGTACACAGAAAAAAAATAAAGAAAAGCCAAAAACTAGTTCATCTCAATGGTTTTTCGGGGGCAATGAGGAAAATGTTCTAGTCATACTTATCAAACACACTAACAAAAAACATAGTGTTTTCCCTGCTGAGACAAGGCTATTTGTGTTCTTCTTTCAATAATACTCGTATTAAGAGTCGTTTGTTGAAGGAATCTGAAAAAATAAACACCACATGAAAAAGGCATAAAATAAAATGATGACATACTGTAATTACATACAGTATGAATCCTCAGGTGACAGAAGATATGAACTAGACAAATAAGAAGATGACTTACGTATTCTAGTTATAAGACAAGTTACTAAAGATTTTTTTTTAACTTGAACGTAAAGGTCGTGCGATAGAGGAAACATGACATCGCAACTTAACATTTTGGAACTTACTAAAGGTTTACCGGAACCCACTAGCTCGACTAATCCAGATTAGCTAAGTATGGCCAATGAAAGTGGGGAGCGTTCCGTACTAAAGGTTTCTCTATTTACGAAACTCGAACCCAAGACCTTTAGGTAAGAATAGAGGGATCTTATCCATCCCACCACACCATTTGATGGTCTTTAAAAAGTATACGGATTTTTCCAAAATCTTTGTTTTCTATGTCTTGAGATTTAATACATAATTTTACAATTGACTCTATCTATGAAAAAAAAGTGTCACTATAGAAAGAAAAATTGAGTAAAGTAGGATTCTTCAACCTCCTGAATATATAGATTCCACAACCGGAGGCCCATTAACTCATATAAATATGTCTAAGATTTTGAACTTTGGTCACAATCGACACTTCCATTAACACAACAACAACATACCCAATGTACTCCCACAAAGTGGCGTCTAGAGAGGGTAGAGTGTACGCAGACCTTTCCCCTACTTCAGAAATAGAGAAGTTGTTTCAAATAGACCCTCAACTCAAGGAAAAAGAATAAATGGACACTTCCATTAATCATAAGAAAAGTAAGTCCAGAGCTTAAGAAGGAAAGTTAACTCACAAGACCTAGAATAACATGATTTACTTTTAAACTAGCCCAGATACCACCATTATCATTTGAAAAGATACTATACGATTATGATTATCACCGTTAACAATAATCAATAATCAAAGCAAAAAATAACAGTTTAATGATAATTCCGAGATTCAAAACGTCTACCAGTTAGCCCTCGACAATTTCTTGGTTATCAGAAAGATGAAACAAAAAAAATCCCTCTTCTTACAAACTCACTCATGCAACATTTCTAACAGTTCTATCATACTTTTCTTATCCTATACATACAATTTTTTACACCATATTCCTATGGTTAGTTTTTCCTTCAAAATGTCCCTCTCATTCCAAACCATCCATCATCCATGATAACAATACAACTTAGAGGGCAGAAGCAGACACAAACCATCGTTTATCTGAACTCAATACTTTCGACGCAGAGCATAAATATATGTTTAAAAGTTCATTAAAATCACACAAATAGTATATATGAACCCATAATTTCAAAAGTTAAGCACATAGACTTTAAATCCTGAATTCGTCTCTAATAAGGGATTTTTAAATATCTCACATAATAACTCAACTCAAAAAGTCATCTTTCTTTCTTAATTCCATTTTTCTCCAACAAAGACAGTAACTTTCGAGATACTTCTAATAATAACTATTACTCGAGTACTCGACTGACCATCTGAGAAATCAACTCCGTAACAAGCATATCTAGCAAGACTAATTAAGGCTTGAGAATGAAAAAAAATACTATAACACAAAAATTACCCAAAATAAGCAAAGAAATTGGGGATTTTTGCTTTACCTTTGAGACGAAGTGACAGCAAAATCAACCCAACCGTCAGAATCTCCATTCCACTTAAGAATCCGGCCATCAGCAACGCCGGTATATGGACCTTCTCCGTTCGGGTCAAACGCAATACTCTCCGGCCCAACTGCTCCTTTCAGATGTATTACTTCAGATTTCGATAAGAGATCTTTGGATCCTGGTATTGAAGGTGGACTGTAAACATTTTTGGAGCTTAAAGTTATTAGAACAGTGATTATTCCAAGTATTGCTGCACTAAAAAAGAGCTTTGTAGCATTCATGGAGTTAATTTTCCCTGTTAACAAGTAGAAGAAAAAAACAGGGGAAGTTGTGAGAAAAGAAGAAGAAATCAGTTTATATTAAACAAAGACGGAAATTTCAATGGGTGGAGTTTGGGGAGCTTTGTGCTTTTGAGGGCTTGTTATATTCCGGGGTTAGTTATTTCACAATTGTTATTCGATTTTTATATTATAATCTCGAAATAATTAATATCAGGATAAAATATTTCTTCAACCAAAATATGGGATAAACTGATTTTAAGATTACTTGCGAAATTAGGTATCCCCTATCATTCGTACCAAACAAGCCCTAATATATTTTTTATTTTAACTAACATACTATGTGATATGTTAACGAGATGTTCGATATAATTTTGCAAGTAAAATCTAGAGAGAATAATATGTACTCAAGCTTGATGGTATAAGTAAAAGTATCACTACAAAGTAGTTTGGAGAAAGAAAACAACACAAGTGAACAAAGTCAATGACGAAATGTAACATGAAACTTTCAAAGTTATGTTACGACTACTAGTATGAAAGATAAAGCGAGACAAACTCTCAATTACTAATTATTTCTCTGTCTAATTCTCGACACTCATAATCTCATATCAGGTGATTATGTCCTTCATAACATGACCTGTTTAAAATCATAAGTTTAAAGAATATTTTGATACATTCTACATATTTTTAGTTTAACAACACAAAATCTAAATGTCTTTTTTACTTTGTTAAACTTCGTAAATATTACACGTTGATGGACTATTTCTAATTTAAATAATAAGTAAATGAACGACTATCTAGGTTAACTCATCACATTTTTTTTAAAACTAATTAATTTGTTTGTGTGATCATAAAAGAAATTAAATCTTAACTAAATAATCATTCTTAAATATAATTTTATAAGAAAAATCAAATCAAATAAGTAATCTAATAGATATTAAGTTTATTTGTGAAATCATGATCTAAAGATCCAAAAAAAATATTTATACGAACTTTCAGCATTTAAAAATTCAAGAAAGCAAATGAATATAGAAAATTACCTAAAATCTCAAATTACTTCCCTCCCAATAATGCAAAAGTGATATTGAAAAAGCATTGATAAACAATTTTTTGAATATTATCAAAATTTTACTCTACAAATATCTCAGAAATGAGGGTATTGGCTATATTGGGGAACAAATGAAAATTGCTCTAAGAAATGTGTCAAATAAAAAAATCGTGTTAACTTTAATATATACGAGCAACTTTATATAGATATCGAAAAAAATTCTGCCTATAAAAATCGTCATAGTTAAAAGTTTATTTCAATAAATAAAATCAATGGAAAGGAAAAACTTACTATATTCACTCATATTTTTGTGTGGTTACGTAATTTCATAATTTCTTCACTTTTGTTATTATATATATAGAGAGATTTGGATATATATATATATATATATATATCATTTTACTTGAATTTTTTTTGAAGTTTTATGAGTGAGTTTAACAAAATGAGTCATTTTAAAACTTTAAAATATTTAAAGATCCGTTCTTCACATGACCATATAGATAATTAAATGTAAATTTTTAAAATTTGATCTAAAATCTACGATAACGCTAGCTTAATAGCACTAAGAACCACTAAACCACAATTTACAACAAGTGATATTCCATATTCATTCTCCAAGCCAACTTATTGGATCTCCATAAACAGCACATTCTCAATTCAAGATATAGGCCCACACTGAAGTAAGCCCAACCATTGTCTTATTGGATCTCCAAACATCATAGGCCCAATTAGTCAAGAAGTTTAACAAAGACCCAACAAAATAACACTCCATCCGTTTCAATTTATGTGACACTTTTCGGATTTCGAGATTCAAACAAATCTATCTTTAATCGTAAAGTTTTCATATATCTTTAAATTATTTTGAATTTTCAATATTGTGACTTATAGTACTTTTTACGTAGTTTACAAATATATAAATTTCATTTAAAAAAAATGAAGATTTCACACGCAAATTTTCGGTCAAACTTAAACTATTTGACTCTCGAAAAATGAAAAGTATTGAGACAGAGAAAGTACAAATAAGAGAAAATTAATGTTGTAACTCTATTTTAACGGTGCACTCAAAAAAAAATAACAAGGTAATTTTTGTTTTTTCGTATTTCAGGTGTTTAATTTTTGTCTTTGCTTCTTATTTATCCGGACCTACTTTGCTCGGCATAAGTTAGGTAACAATTATAAAGTTTTTTTTGTCCTCTGAAAATAAATTTGAGTTGTTTTATTTTTTAAAATTAAACTTTTGCTTCACTAGACATAAGTTCTTTGTAAATTAAGCGCGCTATATATGCAGCATAATATGTATTTTCATAATTTATTATAATGTTCAGAAATTGAAGTTCAATGCTTTTTTCAACATATATTCTTTACTTTTTGAGTTGATTAACCTGCCTGATCCCATTAAAAGATGTATAAACATGTTTTTCACACTTATGTTTAAGATCTATAATAAATCTTATCGTGTTAGGTCCATCTATTAATCCATTTAACAAAATTGGATCAAGTAGGAACAATATGAAAAACATGATAACGTAATTTGTATATATAGAAAGTCAAGATCCAAGTAGAATTGGTGTGATGTGTTTGAAAATTCGAAATCGATCCCTTAGAGTGGAAGCCAAACAATATGATTGAGAATCTATCATCGATCGATTGAAAAAATCACTTTCAAATACGATTTTATTCCTCCTTTCATATACTACTATCAGATTTATACACGACTTTCTTTCAATTTAAGAAGGCTACGATAAGAATAAATCATACCAAAAATGGAATAACTAAAATTTTGACATCATATAGTTGTATAATTTTCCATGAAGAAATCACCAT
>JAJOOO010003142.1:0-21649 GCA_029582685.1 Solanum piurae | reverse complement strand
TATTTAACCGATGAAGCTGCAAGACACTTTACCTGAAAGGACCCATAGCCATTCCAAATTTAGTGAAGGCGCTATCTATGCAGTATAGGTCTGCTCCACGTTCGACAAGTAAAAGAGCAGCTTGGGTGAAAGGAAAGAGCATCCTATTGACAGCAAAACCAGTGCAGTTCCTTACTACTACTGGAGTTTTCTTTATCTTCTTTCCAACATCGAGTAAGTCTACAATTACTTGTGGAGATGTATTTTGGGTGCGAACAATTTCAAGAAGTGGCATCTCATGAGCAGGACTGCACCGGGTTACAAGTATCAACAAACAGAACAAATGAGGAACATACAAAATTCTAACATGCATCACCTGAAAAAATGAGCTCCAATAATACGATCTGCATATTTGCTCTTCTCATCAACAATCAAATTCAAATCAATTGTAGAGGTATTACTAGCAAGTATACAATGTGGAGGGCAGTACTTCTCTAAATCTGTAAATATTTGCTTCTTTAAAGATAAGTCCTCTGTAACAGCCTATTACAAATTAATAGGAAGACATTATAATATAATCAATCAGTCGGCAAACTAGAGTATCTATACAAAAATATAGCTGATACCTCAATGACCATGTCAATAGCTCTGAAGCTCTCATAATCAAGAGTACCAATGAGTAGGGAGAGAGCTTTTTCAAACTTCTCTGGACTCAATTTTCCTTTATTGACGCGGTTTTGCAAATTTGCTGAGTGATTAATGCATTAGTCATTTTATCAAGAGTAATTGCAGCAAAACAATATAATGATCACCTTACCTTTTATTCTGTCAATCCCAGCCTCTAGGACTTTGTCATTAACTTCTTTCAGGATAACATGATAATTGCTAAGGAGAAATGCAGTTGCAATTCCAGAACCCATTAATCCACCTCCGAGAATTCCAACCCTTTTAACGTGTCGTGGCACTAACCCCAAATCAGTCACCCCTGGAACCTGTTTGTGTTAAGACAGAAAACCAACATCTTTATCACTGTTCTACGAAAACATGAAAATTTCTACCTAACATAATTTAACTTAACTCACCCTCATGGTTCCACGTTGGGCAAAGAAAATGTGGACTAAGGCCTTGCAAGGGCCTGAATGTATAAGAACTTCGAATGTTTCATACTCCTGAGTGTATGATCATTATATTTGTGACAACGTATTTATT
Source organism: Solanum piurae (assembly GCA_029582685.1). Taxonomy (NCBI): domain Eukaryota; kingdom Viridiplantae; phylum Streptophyta; class Magnoliopsida; order Solanales; family Solanaceae; genus Solanum; species Solanum piurae. The sequence continues at coordinate 20,461 of JAJOOO010003142.1, read as the reverse complement.
TCATAGGAAGAAAACGTAGAGGAAGAGATCCAGAATTGAACCTTAATAAGTCCAGCACGTGGACCGGACACTATACCCTCTTCAACAACATCAACGAATGCTAAGGGATGATGGAGATTTGGAGCTATTGTAAGGGCTTGAGCTCTAGCAAACTTAAGTATTTCCTTTGCCTCACCAAGAGACTCCATCTTGTCAGTTCTGTAAAGACTGGCAATATTCCAAGGTTTTTTATGCTCCCAAATATCAAGTGCCCATTTACGAGCAGTATCCAATAATTGGTTGGATGAAACTATAGCATCAACAAGGCCAAGGTGAAGAGCTTCCTCCCCTTTAACAAGTTTTGCTGTCTACATAGACAATATGAGTGGAAAAGGTTGTAAGAGACGAAATTTTCATGATGTGATCGATGCCAACGCTGAAATATAAAGGCGATTTGTATCTTACTAGCATCATTTCTAGGGATTTAGCAAGTCCCACGAGACGTGGAAGCCTCTGAGTTCCTGAAATATAACATTACAAGTTCACCACAAAATCAGATTAATTAAAAAAAAGAGTTTAACTTCTTTTACACTGTACATGCTAGTTCGTTATTAACTTAATAAGATATGCATTAGCTTATCCTTGTACATATGAGCAATTTGCAGCTCCATTATCAGATAGTGCATTGAGAATCCGAACACAATCAGGACATGAAAGAGCAGAAATTAGACTCTATGCTTCAACAAACTGCCTTTTTCTTGTTAATTGAAAGCACGAGTTCAATTGTTTCAGATGTGATATCATATTTAATAAAAATAGCAGCTTTTAGATGTAATCTATGTCTATAATTCGATAAAACAAGACAATTTTAGCTCTTCAGGGAGAACTTTATTTTTTCTGAAGGCCTTTTGTTTTCGGTACATGCTACAGAGGACTAGTGTCCCGATTAAGAAGTTAAACATTAAACAAAAGGCTTGCATACCTCCAAATCCAGGAATTATACCAAGGTGTAGTTCTGGCAATCCAAATTTCGCATTTTGAGTGGAAATCCGTGCATGACAACACTAATTATTGAAGCAACATAAACAATTAGCAAAATGCATTCATGTCAAAATTAGGATAGTAGTTTAACATGTACCTACCATTGCAATTTCAAGTCCTCCACCCAAAGCATGACCATCAATCGCCGCTACTAAAGGTTTTTTCGAAACTAACATCATTAAATCAACATTTCAATTAGCTACATTCAACTTGCCATACTTTAGTGTTGAAGGAGCTGTAAGTTGGAATAAAAATAGCCTACAAGTACATAGGGGCGGATCTAGGGGGACAAGAGGGTGTTCACCCCCTAAACAACATGCAAAAAGGTTAGATCAGTAATCCAATACATTCAAAACACACCCCAATGTCCTGGGGTTCGATGCCAACCATACCCTCAAACTATATTCGATATCGAGTTTAATTTCTAGTGAAAAGATTAAAATGTAAAGGCATACCTTCCACAGTGTCAGTGAGTATATCCAGAGATATATAACCAGGGTTTGGTTGTGCCACTGTGATATATAATATAATTGGCACACAAATATCAAATTAGCTAAGGAAAATATGCAACACTAGCAGTAATATATACATTTAGACGCTAAAAATGTTTACCTTTTTCTTGTTGTAAGTCAACAAAGGAAGAGATATTAAAACCACCAGAGAACTTGCCATGACAACCTATCAAGATTATATATTATATAAATATGTTGGAATTTAATTAATACATTAATAAAAATAAATATTGTGATTTCATCAAATTTAATTACCTGTCACAACAATTGCCTTCACATCATCTGTCCTAAAAGCTTCCTCAAATGCATCTTTCAAGCTGTACAAAACTAATTAAAAGAATGGTTTCAAAGTCTTGCAATAATATTTGAAGACTGTTTATCAAACTTGTCCAACAAATATGAAATTTAAGTTTAAAAGACAGTTTTCACTTTTCACTTTTCACTAACAAAACTTCAAATATACTGATAACTGTTTTCATGTCCAACACAATTTTAACTTGCAGACCAGACCCTTTTCCAACTTGACTTCAAATACCACTTTTTTCCAAACGCCTAAAAACCATTATGAGAAAGTTCATATATTTTTGAAGAGTAACATCATCACGAGTTGGATCAATTTTGGGCGGTCATAATAATGGGTCAAAACTCAATCCAATTTAAATTTGTTTGGGTCAAAACGGGCTAGCTAATAGATTATACAACATATCAACACTTAATTTAATTCAATTTTAACTAAGCTTAATTGTTTTATTTGTTCTTTTAAACTATTTTAGTACCTAATAAATTTTTTTTTTCTTTTATTATGGCTATAGCCTATATATATAGGGGTAAGCATGGTATGGCATGATACGGTATTTGAAAGTTTCGATACCATAATTTTGGTATTCATTTTTAAAACATTATACCATTACCATATCAATTTAATTCGGTAAGATTCGATATATTAAAGTTCGATTTCGATATTTTACAGTATGATAAATCGGTAACCATGATTTGTTCAACTTCGACTAATATATACTCGTACAATAGAGTTTTATGACTTCGACAATTAAAAAATGTCACAATTGTATCATATATACTAACATAGTACACATGTAAAAATATATATGCAAAATAAAGTACAAACAATTCCTTTTGTCAATCGTTTACAATTCAAATACATTCAAAGTTTTAACTTTTAAACATTCAGTTTATACTAATACAAACTAGGTTGCATATTTTTTAGTATTTTAATAATATATATGTTATTTATGTAACTATATACTTCGGTATGGTATTCGGTATTTCGGTATGTTATATATCTAAATACCAAATACCGTATCAAATATAAAAATAAAATAAAATGTATACCATATACCACACCAAATACATAATATCAAAATCATGGTACTAAAAATTTTGGTATGGTATGATAGTTTGGTATATACCATGCTCACCACTACCTATATATAACATACCAAATTGAAAAAAATAAAATAAAATATTTTGATAAGATTTCTCATGAGCCAATTCGGATTACATATCCACCCAACTTTTAATGATTTGGGTTGAAATGAGTTGAGTGAATAAATGGACGAGTCAATAACCGCCCAAACTCAAATGAATTGGGTTTGATTTTGCCACCCCTATTAAAAGGTCAATAAATTATGAGAATTTATCTAACAAAATTATTGCGCTTTATTTTTATCAATAAAATCACTCAACTAAAATTAATTAGTGTATTTTTATGCCATATACATATGGACCCCACAATTAAACAAAAAATTTAAAAATCATTATGCTTCTCCTTTTTTTATTTCTCCAAGAATTCTTACGGAAAAAAAAGGAGGCTCTTTAGGAAGATTTTTAAATATTTTTCATGCCGAAATTCTTCTTAAGCAATTGATTCCTGTTTTTGGTATCATTAGAATGCCATTTTCTTGAAAGAGTTAATAATATTTTCCGACTTTCAATCAAATAATTCTATTAGAATGTCATTTTCTTGAAAGAGTTAATAATATTTTTCGATTTTCAACCAAATAATTCTCTTTACATTGAGGAACTATTTAAACTAAGGTTGGATTTAAGCTTAAACGCATTAAATTAGGAGGCGTGACTTTATTAAAGAATAACTCAGTTTACAAAATATTTTATGTTAGCAATGTTCATAGAAAAGTTGCACTCCAAAGTGTGTGATGACATAGATATTCTATCATTAATACAAGTGTTAGTAATTGTTTCCATGCCCCCAGACAACCTACCCTATTATTTGACACTTTCTTCTATTTGATTTTTTTTTTGAAAATATTTAATCTTCTAACGATACATAATTAGTTACACTTACCATTACTGTATTATGAATGATAATAAAAAAAACATTATAGTAATACAAAACTTAGTACTGACTTTGTAGTATTACAACAATGATTAGAGTTGAACATAGCACTTCAAAGGCCATGTACTTGAAATCTAGATCAATACATTTGGTTGGTAAAGAATCATGCCACTAAGAAGGAGAAGAAGCATTTTTTAATTAAATTTGATTATTCATAGGTTCATAATTACATGACATATAAAATAATTAATTTGTCATGTCAAATTCATTTCAATAATAAATTAAGAAGAAGAAGAAGAAGCAGCATAATGATTTTTTTTTTTAAAATTATTTATGAAGTTCATGTTTATATGACATATAAAATAATTTCTTTGTCAAAACAAATTTATTTTAATGATAAATTATGAAGGAGAAGAAAGAATCATAATTTTTTAAATTTTGTTCACCTATGGGGTCCATATTTACATGGCATATAAAATAATTTATTTGATCATGTAAATTTACTTTAATGATAAATGTATCGAGTAGTTGTTGAAGATAAAATCTTAAATTAAATTATTGTATTGATATCAACTCAAAAAATTTAGATTTTTTTTATAAATCTTGAGAGGATAGATTGTAATTAATTATCATACCATCTAAGGAAAGAGAATTAACAGGAGGGTTAATAATGGTGATGACAGCAACTCCATCAGGTCCAACATCAATACTAGCTCTACCCTTTGACTTCATTTTGCTATCAACAGTGTTAAGAGTGCTTTAAGAAAAAATTAGTAAAAGATTATAAGTAGCTGAGGGAAACAAATTAACCTAACAAACAGTAAATCATAAGGAACATCACGTGCAATTCATGTTTAAAAAAGTTGTTATGTTTGTTATGACATCCTCAATCTTTAGTTGCTTAATTTCCTCTCACTTTCTGTTTTCAATACAAAATTCTACCTTACTAATACGCTAATTGGGGATCATTTTGTTCGCATGATGCTAGTTGTTAGTGAACCGCCTTAATCGAAAAATTATATTGTATATATAGGAACAAATTTGTATTTTATGTATTTAGGGGTCGTTTGGTTACTGTATAAGAGACATCTTATTCATGTATAAAAAGTTGCATTAGCTTTACTATGTTTGGTAGAAGTTTTGTATTAGGTATAAAAGTCAATATAACTTATACCATGTTTGGTTGATAAGAATTTAAATGTTGTATAAAAGTTATTCATGTATTAATTTATACGGTGTTTGGTTGCATTTTTTGTAGTCCTACATAATTAATACCAACTTAACTTATGAGGGAATCTATGTATAAAGTTATGCAGGGTAGAAGGTGGAATAAATTATGTGGGTATTAGTTATACATGTATTAAAATGATAAATTACATATTTACCCTATTAAATTATTTTATTTTTTTTAATTGGAAACTTTACTGTTTTCTATATACGTTTATTGTTTTTATTTCTTTTTATATATAGACCATTTTCATTTCTTTTAATTTATTTTATTTTTTTTAATTGAAAACTTTATTGTTTTCCTATCTACGTTTGTTGTTTTTATTTCATTTTATATATAGACCGTTTTCATTTCTTTTTATATACTTACAGCTTTTATTTATTTATGCAAATATAAATATTTTTTTAATATTAGAAATTTGATTGTATATTTTTTTACGGTACATATGCTAATCAAATATTAGCATTATATATTATTCAATATATTCCACATTTTATTAGCATGTATTATTAATTTGTAAATAATATATATTAATAATTTACAACAAGTTTAATATTCAATAGTTAATAATTCATGTATTGTAATCTCTACATAACTAAATAATACCTACATAATTAATATCTGCATAGCTAATACCCGCATAATTAAACCCAACATAACTAAACTCTGCATAGCTATACCTGCATAACTAAACTATGCATAGCTAATACCTGCATAACTCTAACCAGTAACCAAACGGCCCCTTAATGTTGAACCCCCTAGACACAAGGGACTTGTTTCAATGGTTATAGGGACTCAAAAACTATTAGGTGTGCGAGTTTGAATCTGACTAGCAATATTTTTGAATGTTTTAACTTGAAATCTGATACAACACTATTTAGCATGTTATGTTTTTCTTTTTTGAACCCCTTCAATAGTAGTTTTGGCTTGTCACGGGTCATTGTAGGATTTTAGTAATGAATAATAAGGAGGAATTGTTATATGGTGAATAATAGGAAATAAAAATGACAAAACTGGAAAAGCATATGCAAAAATAAAAAGTAATACATACAACTAGGAGGAAAAAATAAAACGTATTCATCTTAAAAATTAACAAATTCAAGCATAGTTAAACTATATACAAATAATCTTACTACTAATAATTCGTATTTAAGTCAACCAGGACTCAATCGTCATAGACACTAAGCAATTTAAACCGCATACATTTAATATGCTTTCTAAAGGATCAAGTGTAACCACTCCTCAAATGGAAGTGAAAAATAGGGTCCCAGTAAATGCATCTAACTAAGGTTATATTGATTGAAAATTTTACGAAAAATATCATTTTTTGATTAAAATTTGAGGCTTGTTAGACACTATCCTTAAGGATATTTTACCCGATATAAATATATATGTATATCCTCCATAATTCAACAAGCTCTTCTAGTAGAAATTAGGATCCAAAAACTAATAAAGATTCAACAAAAAATTCAGCACTAGAATATATTTAAAAATTATCATTTTTTCTATCTCATGAAAGTAAATCCAAAGAAGCTTATATAGGCAACCAGATGGACCAAAGGGTTCTAACGTTCTGAAAAGATCAAACGTCCCAATATCGAAGAGTAATATAAAATCTCCAAGACTAATGAAGAATTGACTTAATGAATTGTGAATAAAGGCCTAATAATTAGGGTAATGACAATAAATAATATGATCCAATTGGCCGAAATAAACGCTAGATTTAAAGGAAAATTAATAGTCACTCAATGCTATTCAATAAGAAATGAATCTAGATAATAATATGAGTATTTTTTTAGATACTAGAATCATTTTTCCAACAATACTATCGATTACCCTAATAGACATATTGCCTAATATTAATTATGTATTGAATTTTTTCCTTGCATGTTTAGGAAGCTAATAATTTCTACTGATTTAAAAAATTCGTTGTTCTAATAAATTTAGAAAAGGATTTCGTATTGTCTTTATAGGATTGAAAAAACTTTCTTTTTATATGTTTGAAACTATTTGGAATTTATGTATAGAGATTTTATAGATGACAAATAAACGAATTAATCACATTTTGGAGGATTGAAAATGAAACGAATTGCATACAAATCCACCCAAATGAATATGAGTAAAAAAATGAATTGAGTAAAACGATCCAATTTAATCTCCCAAATAAAGCCAAAATTTTCAAGTCTTTAGCTAAGTTAATTGAAATTAACTTTAACAACAATTTTTCTTACACAGAATGTGAACCCGAAAATGGGTTGCACAACACCATACTTGTCACTTGTTAGTTTCTATCGAAAAAAATAATAACAAGCAAAACAAAGTTGCAATAGTGTAAAAATATGTTAATATATTCTTATACATATTTACATGATATTACTTTAAAACTTCAGTAAAAAATAGACATATTATAATGCAGATTAAAATCTTCTCAAAATAATCCAGTAAAAAGTAGATAAACACAAATTGATATATAAAATACTGATTACCTTATTGTTCATCTACTTTGGTTTCAACTTCCCGAGTTTTTGATCAAAATAAGCTATTTTTAAAATCAATTCACCTAACTAATACGCTTTTTAAATTTTTTACAGAAGTAGTATAAACGTACTTCATGGAACGTTTTAGGTTATTTTTATTTTAAAAATTCAACGGACAAAAACTGACGGAGTTGACAATGTTAAATGAATAAACGTTACTGCGAGTAACGTTTTAGGTGTAAAACGTTACTCACAATAACGTTTATTGAGAATCCAACACGTCCAACCCTGCAAATGCAGAATCAAATCGTGCAGTAATACTAAGAATCCAATCACGGGTCTTCGACTCCTGCAAATTTAGCTATAAAACGTTACTCATAGTAACGTTTAACCTAAAAAACGTGATTGTTAGCTACAACACTCTGTTAAAGTCATATTCCTCCATTTTTTTAAACTGACCACATGTGATTATAAAATAAATATTGTTGTAAGGAATGTTTTGCATATTCCAACAATATTCAACAAAACTTTTACTTGTGTTGCCCATTGTTAAAATAATATTCACAAAATTTCATCAGGTATGAATTAAATAAGTCAAGTTTATCATATTATGTTAAGTTCTTACTATAGCTTTAGAATTATTTTTCTAATTTATTAATATTATTTAAAAAAATATCTTATTTTTATGTGTAGGATAAAGATGACGAGCTTTGAACATAATGTGATGGTTGCTTTGTATTGGGGTGGCGAAATAATTACGGATATGAATGGATTTAGGTATACTGAATGTGCTAGAATGATTATTAGCATGTCTACCTCAACTAACTATGTTGAGTTGGCTGGATTGTTGCATGAGAAAATGGGAACATATAGTGAAAATATTCATATAGATATTTCTAGAAAATATCCATGTTCTATTCAAGGTAACAATACAAGGTTCATTGAGTTTAAAATTGAGAATGACCAATCTTTATTACAATTTCTTATACCTCAAAAATTTGCAGATAAGATTGATATAAATGTTTTAAAGATGTATGTAAAGATCAAATCAACAGATCAAAATGTTGTATTTCAAGTTAGTGGTCATCATGGTTATCACATGAATTTATTAGTGTTAATTTCCAGATTTCCTTTCAATTATTAGTGCATAAAGTTATCTACTGCATAAACTTAGAACTGTAGAGGAAAAAACTAACTTAACTTAGAAATGCTCAGATTGCTAATACTTCAAACAACTCGAAATGTTTGATATTATACGGACACACAGCTAATACAAGATTGGTTTACATGATTTTTCACTTCTTTCTCTTTCAATACTTCATGGTCCAATAAATGCCGGGACACACAACTCTCTAGTAGAAACCCCAAAATTGAAATCCAACGACAGAAATTGATGTCATTTACTTCGTCCAAATAACTTTGCACAAGCTCGCAGGGGAATCATTATACTGGAACAAAGAATATAATCAGGACCCAAAGTAGGTCTACAACATAATGGAAATACTCAGGAGACAAACTAAATATCTCACGGTAGAACATGTCCCAAAACCCATAAATCTTGAACAGTTCTCAGCAAATGAAAGCTTTAATACTCACATTGCTTGGAGCAGCAGAAATATATGACATTCTCAACAACAGTTCTAGCACTGACAATTGACACCCTCTCTGCGATAGCTCCAACTGCTCATTCATGCATGTTACAAAAAATATTCACCTACTACAAGCTATATGAATACTCACTGATCATGTTTCTTCTGTCCATAAAAAAATCTACCACAACCAATTATAGTAATTAATACACATGTATATCTTTCTATTTTCTATTGGCATCAGAATCATTGTACAATGCAATGTGAAACTTCAAGTTCAACCTCTCAACAAATCTTAGCACATTTAGTTCACTACTCTAAAGTTTCAAGTTTTAGTTAAGCTTAGATACCTGTAACCTCTCAATTACAGTTCTTTGTTTCTCTTTGCTTGTTTCTTTTTGCCATGCTAGTAAAGATAGTGACTCCCTGACAAGCAAGGGTAATTTTCAATTATTCAACTAAAAAGAGGAGCATTTATGTCAAAAAATAAAATAAAGATGTTAATAGTACCAGTCCCACAATGCTTAGGAAAAATCGTACGCTTCTCCTTCACTGATGGTTTCACCACATTCGTTTGCATTCTCCACTTCATCGTTGAAATCATCCAACTCATTACTTTCTATATTATTGTTGGAGTCCTCTAAATGATTAACAACATCAGGGGTCTCAATGGACATTGGCAGCCCAGGTGATGAATTAAAGTTGGGGGCATTCTCAAAATGTTGAGGTCGAGAACCACCAAATACATTCTCAAGTGACGAAAGACTTGGATTCCTTAATATTTGTGACGTCGTGTATGGAACAATATCAGTATTTGTTGGTTGATATGTCATACCTGATGCCCCGGGAGTGAACTCCTGAGTTTGGCCCCTTGAAATGGAACCAATATCAGAAGTTGCGTGATCATCTTCGGAGACTGATTCGTCTATTTCAATAGGCGTTTTTGTGCTATTACCTGAGGTCTGAGGACAATAACTCTCTCCCATGCCCAAATCTAAACATAATAGATAAATATATAATTATGAGATTATAAACTAGAAGAAATATTTATAAATAATTGATGTAGTTATTAAGTATATCTAGAGTAGTGGTAGAAATCTAGCTGTCTTGTTTTGGTTACTCTGTGAGGCCTTACACAGAGAGCGATACAAGCACGCTAAGGTCGCACTACCCCAACTATAAGAGCTAACTACATTGAGATTCTTGAGCATAGGAAGGTACATAAGCTTTAAATAGTTGCCAGATGTATTTGCCATCATCATACCAGCAATCATCCAAACCATGTAACATCTAGCCATTTGATTGATCATATCTTGTGTTGCCAAGTCAGGTAACTGTAGTTGCTCGAGCATATGCGCATTAAGTGCAGTTACCTTGAGGCAACTACGGTTGAAGTCTTGAAGACGTGGAATAAAACCTAACAATCTTTGACAAATATTTTGCCAATTCCCTATGGTCCTCATCGACTCATCACCAAGTACTGGATCACCATTCACAGGTAAGCCATACAACACTTCTACATCTTGCAAGGTGATTGTCGCCTCACCCGTCCTAAAGTGAAACGTATGAGTCTCATGATGCCATCTCTCAACTAGTGAAGTGATCAAGCTACGATCAATAATAGGTCGATTTGATCTATAAACACCATATAATCCTGATTCAATCACTTCCATCCCATATATCTCGTGACCTATGGATAAGTTGTTGAGTTAATACTGATGGTTCAAGTGGACCGAGATCCAATTGGTATGCACTATAACCAGCCATATACGTATCTATTAAAATGAAAAACACGTATGAAAGTAAATTAAATATTAATGTTAGTCCAAAATATAACAAGCAAATCAAAATAAATGTACGACACCTAATGTTTCATTAAAAAATTGAAAAATGAACTCAATTTTAGTAGAGGCCGATTGCAGGTCAACCTGTTATAGTCTTCCCTTCCATTTTCATGTGAACATTTTTTTCATTGTTTCTCTTTTCATTGTTTCTCTTTGCATCAACAAGATGCATGAATTCAAAATGAAAACATAACATACATATCAGAATTTCTTGAGTGATTATTCTATATAACCAAAACGATATAAATTCAAGAAGATAGAAATTCTAAAATTCAAGCATTTCTTCTACTATTTTGTAAGAAATAAAAAACATACCTCAAGGCTCTAACACAAAAAAAACTAACTTGATTCCAAGCTTTTCGGAAGATTTATAGCCGTAATTTATCGTGAAACTCAATATAACAAGAAATCCCCAAAATTGATTTCGAAATAGAAAAGCTACCGTTTATCCACAAAATTAGGTTTTGACTCATTCATTGTCTTTCTATGTTTTTGTTCTTTCACACCTCCTCTTCATCCACAAATTATCGGTCGAAAATGGAGTTGTGGGGCTGAGAAATTTTTCAATCCCGCTGCACAACATATTTTACAGCAAAAGGGTTGAAAGGGTTTAATAGCCAAAGGATTCAACATACTTTGAGGGAGGGGAACAATTTAGCAGACTGTTGTGACGAACAGATGAAAACGAAAATCTAAAATAAAGAACACCAAGTTTAACGTGGAAAAATCCTTCAAAACGAAGATAACCACCACAGTATCGACAAGATCCGAATTGCTTCACTATAACAATAAGAGAGTTACAATTATTCTTCTAATGGCTACACAACAAGTGCCAAAAGAGAACAAACAATAGCTACACCAACAAAAGATAAATAGAAAGAAACACCACCCAAACGCAGCAGCTGTTTGGGACCTAAAACAGGATCTTTCTGACTTTTGAATCCGATCTCCACCGTTCAAATCAACCGCCAGGATGTCTGGAACACTCAGTCCAAATTTCAGCCGGATCCAACGGTTATTTAATCAGGAAACACGATCTGAAGGTTGGTGGTCGGAATAAAAGACTGCAGCAAAAGAACCCTTTTTCTTCTCTTCTCTCTCTTGTTGAAAGCTCTCTCAAAAACCCTCTCTTATGTCCTAATGTCTTTCAAAGACAATACTAATGAGCAATCTGAATTATTCTCTCAAGACCATCCTCTATTTATAGAGTTGTGCTTTTCCTTACAAAGCCAAAACCAACTCCAAATAGGATTACTATTCCAATCATTTTCCTAATAGAATTGGAAACCAAATATAAAGAATAATTCAAATACTTTTTCAAGTAGGATTAGGCCATGGGCCTTTGGCTGGAACATGGGCAATAGCCCAACAAACTCCCCCTCCAGCCAAGGGGCCAAATGGACTTCAAGTGGAGGAACTCTTGACAGGCTTCATGCCTGCCGCACTTCTACAAAACTCATGCTTGTCTACGATCACCACTTTTGTAAGCATATCTGAAGGATTGTCATCTGTGTGTATCTCTCAACCTCAAATAATTTCTCCTCCAGGGCCATTCTAATCCAATGATATTTTCTTTGTTGGGTATTATTTGCCCTGAGTTTCTTACCATATATAGGTTTTCTTTTTAGGAAAATGTTTAGGGTTGAATAGTCCTTTTCTAGTAGGAAAAGGTTTAGGACTATAAATATAGGCTTTTTCCTTCTAACTTAATCAGCATTCACAATGTAGTCTTAAGGGCTTTGAGAGTTTTGGTTAGAGGGAGAATTTGTGGATCACAAGCTTGATACGTTATCACTTGTGTGAACCTCCCATGTATTTCGAGTGATTTGGTTGAGGTTATTTCTCTCTATATTTTGTACTATCATATTTATATAGTTGATTGCTCATCTCCTTTGTGGACGTATGTCGATTGACTGAACCACGTTAAATCTATCTTTTTTGGTGTGTTTCTCGTTTGTCTTATTACTCGTAGTCTTTCAAGGTTTGCTTTGCTAGCTTTCGCATGACACCTGCTTATTTCGGTCCTAACAAGTGGTATCAGAGCCATGGTTCAATGATGGAACCATGTTAGAGATGGGAGTTCATCTTGGCGGGTGTAGTTCTAGCCGCAACCTTTTTGATAGTACTGAAGATTTTTGTTGGAGAAATTATTTCAGAGAGGTTCTTTGTGTTGAGACATAAATTTGATGGAGGAGATTATGGAGATGAGAAGCTACTGTTGAAAATTATGTGAAGAAGGTGGACAAATTTATTTTGTCAGAAATTCAGGCCAAGGGGGAGATTTGTTGGGTATTATTTGCCCTGAGTGTCTTACCATATATAGGTTTTATTTTTAGAAAAATGTTTAGGGTTGACTAGTCCTTTTCTAGTAGGAAAATGTTTAGGACTATAAATATAGGCTTGTTCCTTCTAACTTAATCAACATTCACAATGTAGTCTTAAGGGCTTTGAGAGTTTTGGTTAGAGGGAGAATTTATGGATCACAAACTTGATACGTTATCACTTGTGTGAAACTCCCATGTATTCAGAGTGACTTGGTTGAGGTTATTTCTCTCTATATTTTGTACTCTCATATTTATATAGTGGATTGCTCATCTCCTTTGTGGACGTATGTCGATTGACCGAACCACGTTAAATCTGTCTCTTTTGGTGTGTTTCTCGTTTGTCTTATTACTCGTGGTCTTTCGAGGTTTGCTGTTTTATTTAAAAAGGAATTTTTAAGACTGGTTTAAGAGTTGCCACTTAATTTTTAAGAAAAAATCAAGAAAAAATGATTTTCAACAGATTAAAACATGAAATCAATTGAAATATTTAAAGGAGGTTCGAGGTTCTTATTAATATTCTAGGAAGGTTTCAAAGGCACCTAAAATATCCACTAATGTGGTTATCCGACGATTAACTACTTGGCTAAAATAATATTAACTTAGCTTGACTTGCGAAATTGAACTATTTTATAGTTAAAACTTATTTTAAAGGGGAAAAGAGGAAATATTTAAATATTATCTAAGTGAGCTATCCTGCAAAATTATTCCTTTAAGTCTTGTTAAGAGATGACTGGTTTAGTTAAATTATTAAATCAAAATAGACGTCTTTCGGGGATTTGAATTTTTCGACCTTAAGACTAACGACAAATACTAGTAAGTAAATGAGCACAATAAAGTAAAGAGGGAAAGAGAGTTAGGCCCAAATCTGGTTTCTGTCCGCCTAGACCAGTATTTGGGCCCATTTTCTTTTGGGGCCTTCGGCCCATTTGAGTTGTACCTGTCCTAGACTAATAAATATTAGCAAACAAGTGGGCTTAAGCCCAAAAATACAATTTTTGAATTAAGAGTGGGCCCTTGGCCCAATCTTTTCAATTTCTCGATTTGTGCTTCTTTCAATTTCGGGACCTGTTCGTCAATTTTTATTGCTGACTGACTCGGAATAGGATTTGAGCTTTAATAGCTCTTCCGAAATGCACGGAGAAAATGGGAGTTCGTAATGAACTCGAGCGGATTTCACATGCGACAAAAATAATAGTAAAGATTAGTATCCGAGAATGATAAAGCGATTATACATCTAAAGCAAATCATGGTAGCCCTTAAACCAATCTATGGCAAATATTTTAATTAAACTTAAATGGCATTGGGTCTAGATAAAGGATACGAACTCCTAAACACTAAAGACCAAAGACATATTAATGATAAAATAAGGACTACTTGAGCTCCTGTTTTAGCACTAACACAAATCCACAACAAACAAATAATATCTCAACCTATTTAATAAATAGACCTGCTAATAACTAATTCTAACAATTAAACCAAAATATTCATATAAAATCATATCATTTGGACACTTGAAAACAAGATCCCAATTCTAACTAAGTATGGGAGAATATCATCACTTTACGAAGTACAAACCCAATTTTAATTCCAGAAAAAAAAACAAAAATTGAAAAGATATTTAAGCTAAGTAAATCCTTAAGAAAATTATTATACTTGCATCAAAAAGCTACAATCACAACTCTTAAATGGCTAACCAGATTTTCAATATTCCAAAAGACAAACACAAAATGAAAGCAGAGATAGGCCACATAATTAGCCGTAGCAACATCACGTGGCAGACATACAAACATACAGACTCACTATCAACTATATTTTAGACTTTTTGCCTTTATTTGAGCAAGAAAAAAGAAGAAGAAGAAGAAGCAGTAGCGAAAATGGGAGAAATTTCCAGCTTGAAGACAATAAAAATGAGAGAATGGAGATTCGATGACATTTAAACGGAGACACCACTTATCAAATACAGAACGATAAGACTTGAAACAACACTAGGATCAAATCACTCGAGAACGAGATGCAAAGCGTATTAAGACTACCCATTTACAACTACAAATAAAAATGATACAACTACACATTTAGCTAGACGTGGAAGACATCTGATAACGGCAAACAAATAAAATAGGCAGAAACCATCGATATCGATAAGAAATTATGAGGAAGGCAAGAGATGTAACACACCCATAGTGAACGAAACATACAAGAAATAACATGTGAGCTGCTGAAAATGTAAATAAATTGCTAAATAAACACACAAGGGAATGCTACACAAATCTCATGCTAGAGAAGTCAGAGTGAAGGGAAGAGGAAGGAAGATTACCTTTGACGGCGCAGCGAACTGAAAAACGAGCTGAATGAGAGCGAGCTTTCACCACCAAGACCCGACTCCGAGGATTTCGATGAACTCGTTCGGAGAAGAAAACAGAATCCAAACAACTCCGTAATGATTTGTGAAACTTTTTGGTCTATTTTCGTCTCAAAGAAGTCTTTGTATTTCACTGATGTTTTCTTTTTGTAATGACTCAAAACAAAATTCGTCCAACCGAAAAAAAATCAAAATCCTGGTTTCTAAAAACAGAGGAAATATTTATAGAAAAGGTTCAAGCTCTAGGATGTCATTTTGGCGGGATTTTTTTGAGTTGAAAAATGTGTATTTTGAAATTTGAACGTGCGTTCTTGGGTGGACATAACCTTCACGTGATCTGGTCAGATTTATGCTCGAAATGGTGAGCTCGTTTCTGAAGCCCTATCTGCTATGTGTTGGACTCATATGCATCTTGATGAATATTGAAATAGATAAAGCAAACTTGCATGAAAATGGTGTAACATTTTTTATCTTTTTGGCTGACAAAGTTGGAATTCCCTTGTATTAAAAATGAGAAAGAAGACAAAAGGGGGGCTGCTTAGGATTATGGTTGCTGGAGATAATTAAGGTGGGCTGGGAATTGAGTATAGTGGGCTGATTTGGAGCAGAATTGTTGTATTGTATAGGCTTAGTGTGCTGATGGGTCTTTTGGAATTTAATTAGTGGGTTGCTAATGGGATTTGGGCTGGTTAGGAGGAAATATGGTGGGCTAAGAGAATAAGATTTGATGGTAGCAATTTTGGACCAAAGTGTGGTCAATTTGAGTTGAGAAGATAATCACATGAATTGCATATTTAATCAAATTGGTGTAATTGGTTAAATTCGACCCAAAATTAAAATACGATGAATTATTCTCGATTAATTAACAAGCTTCCTAATCTTAACAAAATAAAATAATTAACTCAATCAAACTAATTAATTCAAGAATATTAACTATAATTTAAACTAAACTAATTAACAAAATATTTATGTAAAAGTAAAAATCTTTTTTGCTGCGATTTTTGAATATTTATAAAAATATACTAATTATATATAAAAGCATATTTATTATTTAAAAAGGTATAAAATGACTAAAATTACCTAAAAAATAACTTGAAAAATATTTGAATTTTAATAAAATTAATTATTCCAAATTGTTTGAAATTAAAGAAGCTCGAAAATTAATCTATATGTGGAGGTCCAAAATTGGGTGTCAACATTTGCTTTGCTAGCTTTCGCATTACACATGCTTATTTCGGTCCTAACACAGACTTCATAGCAAACACAGTAATAGGATCAGAAGGAGTGGTTCAGTTCGATACATTCTCAAGTCTACCTACTAAAGGAAAATGCATTCTCAATTTAGACAAGGTGTAGATACCTATATTAAGGATCTGAACTAGGCCAATCAAGAATTAGTGAACAGAGGGATAAAATATGACATTCATACAGGGATTCAAAGATAAAATTACTGATCTCTCCGTCTAGTTGCAACAATAACAGTTAAGGAAAAGAAGGCATGATACAAGACATGGTGGAGTACAACACAACAAAGATTAAATTGCTTACTGAGAACTCCCGAGTCATCAGTGAGTTGGATCTGAGTGATGCTGGGGTCATTGGTATTCCGGTCAATCACCACCAAGGGTGACTACCTCGCTGCAAATAGAGGAACAAGAACGTCAAGGAGTTCGATTCGTCGCTGCAAAATCGTGGAAATGGACTTGGACACATACCTGGAAAGAAGCTGAAGGGGCTGAGTTGAAGTGAAAGAAGAAGGTTTCTCAAAACCACCATAGTTGTAGATTTGGACTAACCAATGTATTTTGGAAAGTTCTTTTCTGTATTTTCTTTTTGTTTGGATGGTGACATTTGTGGATATGAATGAATAAAAGGTCCACGTGACCACAATTCACTTTTAAAAAAAGAGAGGATGTGGACAACGTTTTACACCTAAAACGTTACTCATAGTAACATTTATTCATTTAACATCGTCAATTTCGTCAGTTTTTGTCTGTTGAATTTTTAAAATAAAAATAACCTAAAACGTTACTCTGAAGTATGTTTATACTACTTTTGTAAAAAATTAAAAAAGCGTATTAGTTAGGTGAATTGGTTTTAAAAATAACTTATTTTGGTAAAAAATTCCAACTTTCCAATGACTTATATACCCAAAAATCATAACCCAGTTGACACCCTCACATGGTCCCTAACACCTCATGGCTTTTTCTCTACAAGTTCTTCTTATAAACATGTCATGGATAATCATAGTATAACCATACAGAACACTAAGGATTTCAATTGGATTTGGAATCTGAATTGTCCTAACAAAATTAAATATTTTATGTGGTTGTGTAATCATAATCGTCTACCAGCTACCTGTCATTACCTTCATTCCATAGATATTAATATTAAACCTTCACATGTAGAATGCCCAAAACCATTACACATATTTTTTTACATTGCAGCAAAATCCATAGATATTGGGACAATTTAGGTATGTTGAATGAAATCAGGGAGATAGCGGATTCAAATGATATTGATTGGCTTAATAGTTGCCGTAAAATAAAGAAAATAATTATAAATAACAATCTAGACTGGAGTCTTGCTTTTCCCTTTTATATTTGGAATATATGGCTATCTAGAAACCAAAATTATCATAACAATACTAGAGATAATATCTCCATGTCCACTCCCTACGCGAGAACCATGTAATTTATATATTTAACTGGGAAGGACACTAAGGGAAAATGTAATACAGAAGATAAGGATGTTGTTAGTTGGGATCCACTGAACTACAAATATAAATTAAATATAGATGGATCCATTAACCACAACACAAAAATAGGGGGAGCATGGGGTGTTTGGCGTGACGCCGCTGAAAATTGGGTAGCTGGTTACAATGCAAAAAATTAATGTAAACTCATCAACCAGTGTTGAACTATCATCTCTATTATAAGGACTTCTTTTAGCTGAAAAATTGCAGGTTCAACACTTGGAGATAGCAACTGACCCACTCGAGATAATTAAGTTTCTTCAAAACGAAAGAGATACTCATACAAATATTTTAAATGAATGCAGGGATTTGATTAATAGAATGGGGAAACCCCAAATCAGGCATGAGTCTCAAGGAAAAAATAAAGTGGCAGATCTGCTAGCCAAAGAAGGCCAGAAGATGAAACTGGACAAACTTTTTGAAGAATGGAAAGTTCCCCCTTAATTTGTTTGAAAGATACTAGAAGCAGAAAAAGTGGATAAGCCTCAATGTAATTTGAATTTTAACCCCATTAGGTGGCCAGATCTTTCGCGCGCTAGAGTAATGCAACCACCTCTATTTGTATTGATGCATAATATTTTGATATAATATCCCCTCTTTTAACCAAAAAAGAAAAAAACTCCCCAATGACTTTTGTATAAACAAAAATTAGCCTCTTGGTCGGTGCATTTCAATTTCCTTTGTTAAAACTTTAGGTTGTCATCTTCTATTTTATCATAAAAAAATTTCGTTATTATTAATTTTTTATTAGTAGTTGTGTTATATTATTATGTTCATATATAATGTAATTTGTTTTCCTTTATCTTTGTTAAAACTTTAGGTTGTCATCTTCTATTTTATCATAATTTTTTTGTTATTATTAATTTATTATAAGTAGTCGTGTTATATTATTATGTTCATATTTAATGTAATTTGTTTTCCTTTATCTTATTGATTAGATTGTATTTTTGTGTATCAATACCAATATAACTTTAACTTTTGATATCAATGACAAAATTTTATTCACTGCATTTAATTCAATTCCTTAATTATTAGTGTGATGGTGAGTTATTATGTTTCTCTCTAAATACATTTTTTATCTTGAAAATTTTATGCTATTTTTCTTTTTAAAATATTGTACTTATTATTTTATATTTTTAATCAAAGATGGGGTCTAAGGCCCTATTATTGAAAAAGGGAACTTTCACATATAGCCACTCAAAAATAACTCAATTACTCTCCATATCTATAGTTTGATAATTACAATTCGTACCTACATGTTATATGGAGGAGAGAGGCGAGCGAGACTGTGAGAGAGAGGAGAGGGGCGAGAGAGAGGGGGCAAAGAGTGGAAGAAATGTGAATTGTATATGTATATAGGTTAGATAATTGTATATTATACATATGTATTTGTATATATGACAAGCGAGATTGGGAGAGGAAGAGGGAGGAGAGAGGCGAGCGAGAGAGGGAAGAGAGTGGGAGAGAGGTGAATTGTATATGTATATAGGTTAGATAATTGTATATTATACATATGTATTTGTATATATGACAAGCGAGATTGGGAGAGGAAGAGGGAGGAGAGAGGCGAGCGAGAGAGGGAAGAGAGTGGGAGAGAGGTGAATTGTATATGTATATAGGTTAGATAATTGTATATTATACATATGTATTTGTATATATGACAAGCGAGATTGGGAGAGGAAGAGGGAGGAGAGAGGCGAGCGAGAGAGGGAAGAGAGTGGGAGAGAGGTGAATTGTATATGTATATAGGTTAGATAATTGTATATTATACATATGTATTTGTATATATGACAAGCGAGATTGGGAGAGGAAGAGGGAGGAGAGAGGCGAGCGAGAGAGGGAAGAGAGTGGGAGAGAGGTGAATTGTATATGTATATAGGTTAGATAATTGTATATTATACATATGTATTTGTATATATGACAAGCGAGATTGGGAGAGGAAGAGGGAGGAGAGAGGCGAGCGAGAGAGGGAAGAGAGTGGGAGAGAGGTGAATTGTATATGTATATAGGTTAGATAATTGTATATTATACATATGTAT
>JAJOOO010003141.1:0-18838 GCA_029582685.1 Solanum piurae | reverse complement strand
TGTGGTTGGACCTACGGACCGTAGGTCTAACCGTAGGTGAGGGTCAGCAACCAATTGGAGGAAAATGATTGTTGAGTCAACTTCAAACGGTCATAACTTTTATCACAAAATGAATTAGGTGACTCGTGCCCTATCAAATTAAAGATAATTGAATCATCTTTCCAACGCCACTAAGTTTTCTAAAATCAAAGCTCGGAGTAAAAAGTTATGATCGTTTTAGTGAAGCCCTGTCGGGCAGACCATGAACCACGACCCCAGTCGACGGCCAGTAGTCCAAACAACGGTCCGTCAGTCCCACCGTAGATGGTCTTCGTCAACTTTTAAGTAAGAGTCGTTTTGGTCTTTCCCTATGTGTTGGGACACTTAAACTACGTTGTTTGATGCCTAAACTACGCCATTTTACTCAGTTTAAGCCTAATAACCTAGTCAGACATTCCAGAACCCTCATTCTCAAAAAATCATCCAAATTAGAACGAAAAGAAGAGAAAGAGGCGCCAGTTTCTTTCAAGAACAAGCAGCAATGTTCTTCAAGTTTCATCCCTGAAATTCAGAGGATTTCTCCATAGATTTCGTCACCGGGTATGTGAGATTTCACTAGTGGATTCCTTTCATCCACTAGCTCTCTAGAACTCAGTCAGTTCCTTGATTCTACATAGCTTGTCTAGACCTAAGGTTTGTAAAATCCTGGGAAATTGTTGAGATTTCAATTGTTGTATTATCCATAGTCTAAGGAACATAGTTTCTTGAAAGTGTTGTAGTGAACCCTAGTTTGTGTAAATTCTCTTAGTTCATGAATTATACTTGCTAGGTAAGTTAAACAGAAAGTCATACTCCAGATTTTGAATGTCACACTCTCCATTTACAAATGTTGCATTCTCAGTTAGCATATCAGTATTTTGAGTTATTTAGTATTTAGTGCATTTTAGCTTCAGATGTATTCAGTTAGGATTAGACTTTGCACAGAATTGGACTAGGGTTCAGTGTACCCTCAAAGTCAAGTACTGACGCATACTCTACCCTACATCCTTTCATGATGTAGGTTCAGGTACTCAGCATCCAAATCATGCATAGATCGATTCTCGATCCGCTTTCAGCAATTTCAATAGTGAGTCCTCATATTTCGAGGACAATAGACATGCTTTCATTTTAGTCTTTACTTTAAGTTTTCAGTTTCTGTTTTGGGAACATGTCCCAGCAACTTAACTAAGTTAGAGACTTTTTAGACATAGTAGTAGATTCCACTCGAGTTATTAAGTGTTGTTTCAGTCATCACTAAATTCTTATTATTATATCTTATATACATTCAGACTAGTTGGCTTTTTCCCCATTTCAGATATCTATTGTTTTAGCTTCCGCATAGTGTATGTTTTACTCAGTTATTTCTAATATGATTGATATATGCCAGACTCGGGATTAACTTGGGGTCACTCGTGATCATGGATCCCGTGTTACTTCAGGAAGTAACCTCGGGGAATGACAAACTTGGTATCAGAGCATTAGGTTCGAGAGTCCTAGGGTGTCTGAAATCCGCACTAAGTAGAGTCCCTTTTCATGATTGTGAAGTGTGTCACACCTATGAGGGGGAGGCTACAAAGTGTTTTAAGAAAAAAATTCACTTTCTTTGATATTCTTATCGTGTGTGAGGTATGATTCAACTTCTCATTTCTAAATCTGTCATTATGCGTTTCAGATCATGCCTCCTCGTAGAGATAATGCACGAAATGTTCATGCACGCAATGCTAATGCAGTTCCTCTAGTCCCGAACCATAAGGTTATGGACGCAAAATTTCGGAATGCGATCCAACTCTTAGCTCAGAGTGTAGCCAATCAGAACAATCAGCAGGCCCAGTTCCTGCAAACACGAATGGTGGATCTGCTGTAGCTCGGGTTTGAGACTTTGTTCGTATGAATCCGTCAGAATTTCTAGGGTCAAAGGTTGGTGAGGAACCACAAAACTTCATTGATGAGGTTAAGAAGATTCTTGGAGTAAAGCAAGTGACTAGCACTGAGATTGTTGAGCTAGCATCCTATCAACTTAAGGATGTGGCTCATATCTCGTTCACTCAGTGGAAAGACAACAGGGTGAGGATGCAACTCTTGTGACATGGGATTAATTTACTTGAGATTTTCTTGACAAGTTCTTCCCAAGAGAGTTGAGGGAGACTAAGGCCCAAGAATTTATGAACTTGAAGTAGGGTTCAATGTCAGTCCAAGAATACAGACGGAAGTTCACTCATCTCTCCAGGTATACTCCACATATGGTTGTTGATTCGAGGGCACTAATGAGCAAGTTCTTGTTTGGAGTATCTGATTTAGTAAAGACCGAGTGCAGGAATGTTATGCTACTAGGGGATATGGATATCTCCAGACTCATTACTCAAGATCAGCGGTTGAGGGAGATAAGCTTAGGTAAATGGCCAAGGATAAAAAAAAACAGAACAAGAAATTATGAATACTCACAGCAAAAGTCGGGCTGTGGGAATCACTCACAGTTTTAGCAAAAGACTTTAGCCCTAGCACCTTCATCATCTAGTGCTCTATCCCCCAGTTTTCGATAGGATCAGAAAGGTAAGGCATCAGACTCAAGTCTCAGGGGAGTACTTCAGGTAACAGGACTTTCCTAACTTGTCCAAAGTGTGGAAAGAACCATCTGAGTGAGTGTTTTGCAGGCAGGGAATGGTGATTTGGGTGTGGTCAGTATGGCCATAGGTTGAAGAATTGCCTTTCTGCCAAGCAGGGGCAATGAGGTAACAACAATAGGGCTCTGTCTACAACTATAGCAGCACCAGCAGGTCACCTAACTCAGTAGGGTGCTTCGTCTGGTACAGGTGGCTATCAGCGCCAAAACAAGTTGTATGCTCTCCAGGCTCACCAAAACCAGGAAGATTCTCCTGATGTGATCACTAGTACGTTACGCATTTTTCATTTAGATGTTTATGCATTGTTAGATCCAGGGGATACACTGTCTTTTGTAACTTCCTATATAGTAGTAAACTTCTGTGTCAGTCCAGAAACTCTCTCACAACCCTTCTCAGTCTCTACTCTAGTTGGTGACCCAGTTATAACTAGACGGATATACAGAAATTGCCCTGTCACAGTCTCTCAGAAAGTCACCTCAGCAGATCTTGTAGAGTTAGAAATGGTAGATTTCAATATTATTCTAGGAATAGATTGATTACATTCATGTTATGCCTCAGTCGATTGTAGAACTAGAATCATTCGATTTCAGTTTCCAAACGAGCCAGTCTTAGAATGGAAGGGTAGTAGTTCAGTGTCTATAGGTCGATTTATCTCTTACCTTAAGGCAATAAAGATGATCTCCAAAGGGTATGTCTATCATCTTGTTCGAGTTAAGGATTCAAACTCTGAAACCCCAACTCTTAAGTCAGTCCCGGTAGTAAATGAGTTTTCAGAAGTGTTTCCAAAAGATCTTCCCAGAGTTCCTCCCGAAAGGGAAATCAACTTCGAAATACATCTCCTCCCAGATACCCAGCCTATTTAGATTCCTCCTTACATAATGTTTCCAGATTATCTAAAGGAATTGAAAGAACAGTTGAAAGACCTTCTAGATAAGGGCTTAATTAGACCTAACATCTCTCCATGGGGTGTACCAGTGTTGTTCGTGAGAAAGAAAAACGGTTCTCTCAGAATGTGCATTGACTATCATCAGTTGAACAAAGTTACAATTAAGAATAAGTATCTCATCCCCAGGATCCATTACTTGTTCAACTAACTTTTGGGTGCTAGTTGCTCTTTTAAGATAGGCCTCAAATCCGGCTATCATCAGCTCAGAGTCAGAGATAGTGGCATTCCGAAAACAACCTTCAGGACTCGGTATGGTCATTATGAATTTGTAGTTATTTCTTTTGGACTAACAAATGCTACTGTAACTTTCATGGACTTGATGAACAGGGTGTTCAAACAGTATTTGGACTTGCTCATTATCTTTTTTATTGATAATATCCTCATTTATTCTCAGAGTGAGGAGGAGCATGTTGCATGCGACTCATCTGAGAGTTGTTCTACAAACTCTCACAGATCACCAGTTATTCGTTAAGTTCAGCAAATGTGAATTCTAGTTAGTCTATCACTTTCCTTAGTCATGTGGTATCCAGTGAAGGGATCCGAGTGGATTCTCAAAAGATTGAGGCAGTACAACACTAGCCCAGACCCACCTCTCCAATAGATATTAGGAGTTTATTGGGTTTGGCCGGTTATTACAGGAGGTTTGTTGAAGGATTTTTATCCATAGCTTCTCATTGACCAAGTTGACTCAGAAAAAGGTCAAATTTCAGTGTTCAGATGAGTGTGAGAAAAGTTTCTCAAAACTGAAGACTAGGTTGACTACAACTCAAGTATTGACTCTAGCAGATGGTGCAGACAGTTATGTGATTTATTGTGATGTCTCTAGGGTCGGCTTAGGTTTTGTTTTGATGCAGCAAGGTAAGGTCATAGCTTATGTTTCTAGTCCATGAGAAGTACTACCTGACTCGCGACCTCGAGCTTGCAGCCGTAGTATTTTCCCTAAAGATTTGAAGACATTACTTGTATGGTGTTCATGTTGATGTGTTCACAGATCATAAGAGCCTCCAATATGTGCTCACCCAGAAAGAGTTGAATCTTCGTAGATGGCTTGAATTCCTCAAAGACTATGATATGAATGTGTTTTTCCATCCTGGTAAAGCCAATGTAGTGGTTTATGCTCTCACCAGACTGTTTATGGGTAGTGTAGCACATGTTGAGGAAGAAAACAAAGAGTTAACCAAATATGTTCACCGGCTACCTCGCTTAGGAGTTTGCCTTACAGACAAATCAGATGGTGGTGTGATAGTTCAGAATGGATCAGAATCTTCATTGGTAGTGGAGCTTAAGGAAAAGCAGGAGAGCAATCCGGTATTACTTCAGTTGGAAGGTGCAGTTCATCAGCAAAAAGTTGAGGTCTTCTCCTAAGGGGGAGATGGTGTACTTCGTTACCAGGGTCGCTTATGTGTTCCTAATATGGTGAGTTGAGGCAACAGATCCTTACAGAAGCCCATAATTCCAGATATTATATTCATCTAGGTGCCACTAAGATGTACGGTGATCTACGGGAAGTCTTTTGGTGGAACGACATGATTAGGGACATAGCATACTTTGTGGCTAAGATTCCTAACTGTCAATAGGTGAAGGTAGAACATCATAAACCAGGAGGTATGACTCAAGATATAAACATTCCTAAATGGAAGTGGGAAGTGATAAACATGGATTTTGTTACGAGTTTACCTCGTACTCGCAGACAGCATGACTCCATTTGGGTGATAGTGGACTGAGTCACTAAGTTCGCTCACTTCTTCGCTGGCAAGACTACGAATTTAGCTGAGGACTATGCCAAGCTTTACATCAAGGAGATAGTCAGGTTGCATGGGATTCCCTTGTCTATCATCTCAGATAGAGGTCCTCAATTTACCCTCATTTCTGAAAATCATTTCAGAAAGGTCTTGGTACTTAGGTAAATCTCAGTACATCATTTCATCCGCAGACGGATGGTCAGGCATAGCGTACCATTCAAATCTTAGAGGACATGTTGAGAGCTTGTGTGATCAATTTCAAGGGTACTTAGGATGATCACCTACCTCTCATAGAGTTCGCCTATAATAATAGCTATCATTCCAATATTCAAATGGGCCCTTATGAGGCATTGTATGGGCGTAGATGTAGATCTCTGGTTGGTTGGTTTGAAGTAGGTGAAGCATCCTTGATTGGACCAGATTCGGTTCATGAGGTTGTGGAGAAAGTTCAGCTCATTAGAGACTAAAGACAACTCAAAGTCGTCAGAAGTCCTATGTAGATGTGAGAAGAAGTGACTTAGAGTTTGAAATTAATGATTGGATTTTTCTGAAAGTGTCACCTATGAAGGGGGTGATGAGATTTGGTAAAAAAAGAATCTCGATCCTAGATATGTAGGTCCTGACACAATCCTGAAAAGGGTTGGTAAAGTGGCTTATGAGTTAGAGTTGCCAACAGAACTAGCACTGGTTCATCTAGTCTTTCACATTTACTTGTTAAAGAAGTGTGTGGGTGATCGGGCTTCAATAATGTTATTAAAGTGTGGTTGTGAAGGATAGTCTCACATATGAAAAGGTGTCAGTTGAAACTCTTGATTTTCAGGTTCGTAGGTTAAGAAATAAGGAAGTCGCTTCAGTGAAGGTTTTGTGAAGGAGCCAGTCCGTAGAGGGAGCTACTTGGGGAGCGGATGCAACCATGATGACCAAGTATCCTCACTTATTCCCTTCCGATTCCATTTCAGCTTGAGGTACTAGTCCCTCTCCAGTCTCTCAATTTACTCTTAAGTAATTCAATCTCAATATCTTGTTCTCTCAGTTATTCTTGCATTTTCAGCATATTTACATGTTCTTGGAACTCAGTTCATTTAAATATCAGTTTCTAGTAATTAGTGGTAGGGATACAACTCCTTCCCTCCATACTCAGCTTGTATAGACTTCAATCGAGGACAAATGTTCCCAAGGGAGAGATAATGTACCACCTCAAATTTGAGAAGATTAAAAAAATGCAGCTTTCCAGGACCTGGTGCCAGAACCACGGAAGCCACCGATAGTCTGTGGTCTGACACACGGTCCGTAGGTGGGGTCTATCGTTGAGGTCTAGGATTTAGGGATCTCTGATCCCACCCACAGCTGACCATTACGGTCCGTGGTTGGACCTACCGACCGTAGGTGGGGGTCAACAGCCAATTGGAGGAAAATGGTTGTGTTGGGTCAACTTCAAACGGTCATATCTTATAGAACGAAATGAATTAGGTGGCCCATGACCTATCAAATTAAAGATAATTGAATCTTCTTTCCAACGCCACCAAGTTTTCTAAAATCCAAGCTCAGAGTGAAAAGTTATGCTTGTTCTAGTGAAGTCCTATCGGGCAGACCATGAACCACGACCCGAGTCGACGGCCAGTAGTCCAAATGACGGTCCGTCAGTCCCACCGTGGATGGACTTCATCAGCTTTTAAGTCAGGGTCGTTTTGGTCTTTTTCATATGCTTTGGGGCACTTAAACTACGTCGTTTGATGCCTAAACTACGTCGTTTTACTCAGTCTAAGCCTAATAACCTAGTCAGACATTCCCAGAACCTTCATTTTCCAAAAATCATCCAAATTAGAACGAAAAGAAGAGAAAGGGGCGCCAGTTTCTTTCAAGAACAAGCAGCAGTGTTCTTCAAGTTTCAGCCCCAAAATTCAAAGGATTTCTCCATAGATTTCGTCACCAGGTATGTAAAATTTCACTAGTGGGTTCCTTTCATCCACTAGGTCCCTAGAACTCAGTCAGTTCCTTGATTAATATATAGCTTGTTTATACTTAGGGTTTGTAAAATCTTGGGAAATTGTTATGATTTCAATTGCTATATTATCCATAGTCTAAGGAACATATTTTCTTGAAAGTGTTGCAACATCCCCTGTATGAGTTTTCAGAACCCTAGTTTGTGTAAATTCTCTTAGTTCATGAATTATACTTGCTAGGTCAGTTAAATAGAAAGTCATGCTCCAGATTTCGAATGCCACATTCTCAGTATATAAATGTTGCATTCTCAGTTAGCATGTAAGCATTTTGAGCTATTCAGTATTTAGTGCAATTTAGCTTCAGATGTATTCAGTTGGGAATAGACTTAGCACTGAGTTGGACTAGGGTTGAGCATACCCTCAAAGTCCTAAAACTACATGTCAGCGTTGGATTATAAGTCACCTCTATTGGGCACCAATTTTAGTAATCATGCCACAGTCATGCCTTTATACCCTTGGCAAGGTATATTGGGTCCTCTCGATGGCGCGTATACATCGGACTCCACGTTTAGCTCACGTGATTTATGTCGGTTAATAGTAGCTCCCACAGTCAGACTCTTAGTGTATTGACCAGGGTTACAACATTTACATCAATATACAATTCATCATGTTATCTTCATGATTAGTACTTGATCATTGCATTCAGTTTAGTTTTTCAGTTATGTTTCAGTGTTTATATTCTTGCTTAGATTATGTCATTGCTCAGTTATGCTTTCTTCAGCTCATATATATTTGTTCATTTTAGTATATATATATATCCTACATGGTCAATACATTCCAAGTATTGACACATACTCTGCGCTACATCCTTTCATGATGTAGGTTCAGGTACTCAGCATCCAGATCTCGCATAGATCGATTCTCGGTCCGCTTTCAGCAGTTTCAGTGGTGAGTCCTCATATTTCGGGGATAATATTGCTTTCATTTTAGTCTTTACTTTCAGTTTTCATTTCTGTTCTTTTAAAACATATTCTATTCCTGATAAAAAAAATATTACTTAGGAACCCAATTTTGGTTTCTTTTCTTTTTACTGAAAACTTTTTGTTTAATTTAGCATAATTTAAAGGTATTTTGTACCCCTTTTTCAGATTGATATATAATTTTAGGCATTAAAAAATGATTTGGAAAATAAGTAATTAATACCGAGGGTTAAACATCGAAAGAGAGAAAAACCTCTTGTTATGTTAAAAGTGAGAAGTAAAAGTAAAAACATATTCTAAAATAGTGGACACATAAAAGTGAATGGAGTATGTATTTAACAACTTTCTACTATATTTCAATGGTAAGATTTACCCAAAAGCCAAAGATTTTTTTTTTTTAGCAACTGCATATTCTTTTTGTTGAAATGAAAACAATAAAAAATTAATTGTGCGAGTGCTCATTTCTTTCACTTCTAAGTTATCCCTTTGATGAACATTTTCTTTTGATAAGCTTTATTTTATTTGAAAATCAATGTTTAGCCGTAAAAATTAAAAATTTAATTATTTGACATATTGTAAGAAGTATAACTAACACTGCCCCATCTTCATAAATTCAAATAAAAAAATAAATAGTTAAAATAAATTAGGACCTTAATGACAAATATTGAAACATAATTCTTTTTTTAAAAAAATGTTTTGCTGTTATTAATAAAGTATTACTACATTTTCTATAAATAAATGAGTATAAACTATACTTAAGATTTAAATAATAATTTAATAAATATAAAAATAATAGGAAAAAACGTCTGAAATATATCTGAATTTTGATCAAATTTGTTGTAACAATCTCAAACTTTGGGAATGAACTTTTACCCTCCTACACTATTTAATAGTGTATTTTAAAGGTATATATGTGCTCACATGGACATCATAAATACTGCATCATTATAAATAGTAACTTGTCTACGTTGACACATATATACCTTTAAAATACACTATTAAATTGTGCAGGGGTAATAGGTCCTGCTCAAAATTTGGTATTGTTACCACAATTTCGATCAAAATTCAAATATATTTCGAACCCTTTTCTCAAAATAATATTATTGAACCAGTGCATATCATGTACTATCAATAACTAGTTTACCTCCTTCATTGTAAAGAGGTCCCCAGACATTAGTTGAAATAAGATGCATGCAAATGGTTGTTGACCTGGACTATACTTCGACCCTATTTGGCCTATGCTAAAAATTAATATTGTGAGAAATAATTCAAATAAAATTTATATATTAGTATAACAATAACATGAAGATAATTAGACGTGTTTTTTTTTACAATAAATTAATTATATCTGCGGTACAAAATTCAAAAAACATTAAAATACAATTATATAATTGTAACACGAATATAAAGCAAGTGTAATTTTAATTTTTATCAATTAAATGTATGATTAAGATCTCATTAAAAACAAATCAAGTGCTATACGTAGTAATCAAGAGAGTTGTTTTATAATTTAGAAATTAATAAGAGATATATGAATAAATATATATTTATGGTAGAACTTTTTTTTTATCAAGAAACATAAAACTTTTAAATCTTTTTTAATGTTGACATCTCTACTATTTAATAGCACTTTTACTTGACACCTTAAATTTTTATTTTTATTTTTAAAATAGTAATATTTTTGTCCTCCAAACCAACGACCAAAGAGATTCTTTATCTGCCTATACCAATATCAAAGTCGTACTAATTTACTCTCTTCATTCATCTTTACTTGTCCATTATATTATTTAAAATGTTTAATCATATTTATCTAATTTATAAAATTGATGAATAACTTAATATTTTGTGTCTATTTTATCCTTACTATTAAATATTATTTGTTTTCAATGTTTAGATAACTTATATTTAATAGAGGTGAATTGCTAAAATTACTCCTATCATTTATTATTTTTTGATCCATGTGTCAAGTTAATAATGGATAATTATTATTAGAGAAAATATATTTTACAATTGCATGGATTTTATTGAATCAAAGTCGAAAAAATTAACTTTTGTGACCAAAACATAACTCAATTATTATGCTTATATATTAAAGAAATAATAAACACCGAAAGTGTTATCTGATTCTGAAATAATGCAAGTAGGCTACCATGTTGTAAATTTGATTTCATCAGTAATTAACTTTACATAATATCCATATGATATCACTTTAAAAAATATTGGCTTAAGTCATCTACAACCACTCAAAATTGTCTGCATATTTCACTTAGACACCTCAATCTAACAGTATACCTATTGAACACATACACCAGCTCGAATTTGAACCATTTGAACATTTTTTTAACAAACAACAACAAGCATAAGAGGTGTGTAATACACTCGTGTTGATGTGGCAATTTGACGAATGAATAACGTACATATGTCATTTTGAGCCAAAATATTAATTAAAAATTATAATTTAAAAAAAATGGAAAAGAACGTCTTTGTCCACCCAATCATGAACCTTTAGCCTCCTTTGAGCCACCATCAGGTCTCTGCGTTAACTTTTCCTTTTCCAGATTTGATTTTAAAGGGGAAAAAAATTGAAATAGCAAACTACATATCCTTGTTCAATTTCTTCATTTTTATTCTTTTTTTTTTAATCTTCTCAGTTTCTAAAGAAATTTGAAAGAAACCATTAATGGTGAAATTGAGATGTTTCAATGAAGATATTTTTCAACTCTACAAAAGGACTTTTGAAATTGTTTGTTTGAAATCAACGCTTCTTCAATTTCTTCATTTTCATCCCTTTGCTCGTCTTTGTTACAGAACGAAATTAAACCGTTAATGAAGGAATTAAGTTGTTTTCTGTTGGTCAACATTTTAATATTAACATTTTATATATTAATTTGTTACAACCTTTGATGTCAAGTTATCCGTTGGTGGTAATTCACTTGTCTTAACGGTTGGAAATTTATTTGGAGCAATTACTCCATTGGAGTAAGTGCTGATGTTACTGACTGTTTCTTCCATTATTCTTGTAACCTATGTAACTCCTAAGATCATTATCTTCACTATTTACTACACTATTTATCTTTCTATTCATTGCTAGGAAGACTTCTTCTAGTATAAATAGTGATGGTCTTCATTTGGTTTGTTAGAGACAACACACAAGAAAAATATAGAGTGAAAGAGTTAGTAAAAAAAAAAGAGTTCTTATTAGTTGAAGGGAGGTGTTCTTTTTTGTGGAGCTTTGGACTCAACTCTTGTTCAGAGTTGTTGAATTATACTTTGTGAAGGCAGTTGTATCCTGGAGGAGACAAGTCAAGAGGACTACTGCTGGACCGGTGAAAACATTTGCTGCAGTGGGTTTGAATCTCCTTAAAGAGAGCGAGATATTCGCGCCTCGGCCTGAAGAGATTTATTTCTTCATTTTTATTTTCAATTGTAATCTTGTATTTTTGTTATCTTGTAAGTTTTCACTAACATTTTCAGAAGAAAAAAAATAGTACTTATTTCTGAAAAAGGAATTTCGAAATTAAGTTAGTTGAACTCACTTCCATTTGCTTCTTTTTATCTCGTTTGTGTGCTTGGTGACAGAGAAAATTCAATTTCAGGTTGAAAATTTTAATTCTTGAAAATGGTAATGGTGTTTTCCAGATGAATATGGTAGTGGTGAGGTGGCTGACTATAAGAGAGAACTATAAGAGGATGGATGGTGGCAGCAGTACCGGTGGAAATGGTGGTGGAAGTAATTATGTTTAATAAGAAGAAGAAAGAGATTAGAAAAAAGTAACAAATGGTCTCTCACGCGCTCTGAATATCTGTGTACTGCATTTTCATGCCAAATCAATGAAAATGTTTAAAAGGTAGTACTAGTTTTGAATAGTATAAGTGTTCAATAGGTACAGACTCTAATAGAGATGTTTAAGTGAAATATACGGACAATTTTGAATGATTGTGGATCAAAAATATTTTAAAATCCAATTTAGTGTTTGATTCTTTTGTTTTGTTACATTCAAATGCCGCCAGTGGTGGTTGGTTGAAGTATTGACCTTATTTGTCACAAAAGAATAGTACATGGAAACACACACCATAGCTTCCAAAATAATAATAATAAATAGAGAATGGTACATCTTTCCTTTTTCTTTTCTATTTTCTTTCTTCTTCTTTTTATCTATCGTTTTACTAAAAAATAAAGGAAAAATTAAGCAAATACTCCATAAAAGTAAAATAATTATAAATATATATCATTTTATTATCATACCCCACTAAATAATTATATTATATACCCTACAATCAATTTCGCTTAACTGATACTAAATAGGTACCATACACTGTATTGGTTCACTAAGATTGATAATTTCACTAAATTGAAACTACATCAATATATATATATATATAATATATACTGTATTGGTATCATTAAGGTTTCTTGTTCAGAAATTACTTATTAATCATGATATATATGTATCATTGACTAATGAATAATTTCTGAACAACAAACCCTAATGATACCATAAAAATGTATATATGTATACTCTTATAGTATCATTGACTAATGAATAATTTCTGAATAAGAAACATTAATGATACTACAACAATATAATATATTCTTATACTATCATGGACTAATGAGTAATTTCTGAACAAAAAAACTCAATGATACCAATATATTATATGATATTGATTTAATTAATATCAGTTAAGCAAAAATTATGAGTCTTAATGAAGGGGGTTATAGGTTGTAATTATTTATGAGAGAATGAATATTTTTTGAATTACTTTGAGTTTGAATATGTACATATAATTATTTTGGGTTTTATGACCTATTTAGGTCGTTTTCCTAAAAATAAATAGAGAATGGTCATTTTAAAGAAGAAGAAGAAGGATAAGAAAAATTGCTATAAATTATTTTTTAGATATTTGTGTCTGAAATTAACAGGATACAACTTTCACAACACTGTGTTCCTGAGACAATTTTATTCATTTTTGTCATTACTCTTCTTACACTTCTTATTCTTCTTCTTCTTCATAAACAATAATTAGAAGAAGTATGAATTGAAGGTGTGAAGGATTAGTCAGTGTGAAGATGGATGATGATTTCAATTTAAAGATAATTGTCTATTATCATTTTTTGTGTTGTTAGTTGTTATCTTTCACAAATAGTAATTATAATATATTTTTTCTCTATATTATTGGTTATTAATATTTTCCCAAATAATAATTATAATTTTTTTTTTATATTTTATTGATTATTTATTAAAATTTATTTGTAGATTCATTGAAAGTTTTATTTTTACTTATTTTGTTAATAATAAAATTAAATTAAATATACATCGCCCCATATTGTGGGGCTTACGCCTTGCCCCGTGATATATAAAATGCCTCACATCCGGCCCCACCTTTTAAAACACTGATTTGAAGTAAAGTTATATTTCTGGCTTGTTTCCACTACATTTTACCAGGATTCATTACAACACACATTGGAAGCCTTTTGTTTCATAGGTGTTCCGGCCTGCAACTCCCTCCTTGTGTGATTTTTTTCTTAATGTTTTAGCTGGTAAAATTAGCATAAAAGACGGCTATATGAAACAGACGTGAAGAAACAAAAAGCTAAGTTAAAAACTGATTATACACAGATGTCACTTGTCGACATTAACTTTACCTAATCTCAGAGTGCATTAAATAGAGAATGGTCATTTTAAAGAAGAAGAAGGATAAGAAACATTGCTATAAATTATTTTTTTAGATATTTGTGTCTGAAATTAACAGGATACAACTTTCACTACACTGTGTTCCTGAGATAATTTTATTCATTTTTGTCATTACTCTTCTTACACTTCTTATCCTTCTTCTTCTTCTTTAAAATGTATAAACAATAATTAGTAGAAATATGAATTGAAGGTGTGAAGGATTAGTCAGTGTGAAGATGGATGATGATTTCAATTTAAAGATGATTGTCTATTATCATTTTTTGTGTTGTTAGTTGTTATCTTTCACAAATAGTAATTATAATATATATTTTTTCTCTATATTATTGGTTATTAATATTTTTCCCAAATAATAATTATAATATTTTTTATATATATTATTGATTATATATTAAAATTTATTTGTAGATTCATTGAAAGTTTTATTGCTTATTTTCTTAATAATAAAATAAAATTAAAATATACATGAGATGTACGCCTCATATTGTGGGGCTTACGCCTTGCCCCGTGACATATAAAATGCCTCGCATCCGGCCCCACCTATTAAAACACTAATTTGAAGTAAAGTTATATTTCTGGCTTGTTTCCACTACATTTTACCAGGATTCATTACAACACACTTTGGAAGCCTTTTGTTTCATAGATGTTCCAGCCTGCAACTCCCTCCTTGTGTGATTTTTTTCTTAATGTTTTAGCTGGTAAAATTAGCATAAAAGACGGCTATATAAAACAGACGTGAAGAAACAAAAAGCTAAGTTAAAAACTGATTATACACAGATGTCACTTTGTCGACATTAACTTTACCTAGTTGTCCTTCCCAGTGATTAAGCAACTAAATTTCAGTATTGATAATCGAACACAGTTGCTTCAACCTAAATTAGACCAAACACCTTCAAATACCCTGATAAAACTGCATATTTGCATAATTCAAGCCCATGATGTTCCACTAGTAAAACTCATTCTTTCTTGAAGTTTTGCCAAGTGTTTCTTACCGTTAAGATGTGCGGCCATAGCATTCTCATCAGGGCACCTAATGTCACAAAAACTACACCACAACTTAGAATTATGAGTAGCACCACCAGCATTCTTCACTTGTGTCTGCCTTTGATGTTGCCTGGTAGTAGCTCCCAGTTGGACATTTTCTTTAGGTTTTTTATTAGTGCTGTTCTTGTTTTGTGCTGCAAGTGCATGTTTTACTTGCTTCTGCTTAAGCTCTGGTATATTTGAAGTAGAAGGTGGGTTTCTTTCAGTTTTGGCCGTTCTCTTCAGCTCTTCACACTTTATCCTATGTCTCGTCCCTAGAAGATGGCACTTCAAGTCATGCTTTGAGGTGGTTGTCACTTGACATACCGCACAAGTCCACTCTGTCTGAACATTCTTTAGAGGATTGATTTCTGGGAGTTTAATCTCCTTGGCATCTGCTGGAAATGCTGTATCCTTGATCTGCACACCTGTTGTTTTCTTCTCAATCTGAATTGAATGTTCCTTCACACTTTTAACCTGCAGTTCCACAGGGGACGTTTCAATCACTGGCATACACATTATTTTGCTTGATTATAGAAAAAATTATTGGGCCAGAATAAAGGTAGTATTAAAGTTTAAAAAGAATTAAGAGCTTCAATACTCTCCCTTAATTCTTTAGTGTCTTCAGATGTTCACAGGAGAAACTAAAGGGTCGAAAGCTTAATTCTTGATCTCAGAGTGCATTATGACCACGGAAGTTCTAGGGTTAAAAAATAATAACCTGTTTAGGCTCAGCTGCTTCATTAGCACTGTGCTCTGGTTGTTCTGCAGCTACATGTGTTACTTGCTCCAGATTAAACTGATTTGACTTTGTTGGAACTGGTAAACTTCCATCGCTTTTGGACGTTTGTTCGCAAGTTTTCAGCCCTTCATACTTAGCGTTATGTTTCCTTCCGTTAAGATGGGACTTCATGTTCTGCTCCGAGGTGGTTGTCATTTCGCATAATGCACAAGTCCACTCTGTCTGAACTTTCTCTGAAGAAGCAACCTCTGGAAGTTTTATCTCTTCAGCATCTGCTTCCCTGACCTGCAGTCCTTTCGTTTTCTTCTCAATTATAATTGGATTTTCCTTCAAACTCTTAACCTGCAGTTCCGCAGACATCTTAATCGCTGACATACAGATTACTCTCTCTTGAATATAGAAACACAAAACCTAGGCTAGAATAAAGGTGGTACTTATTGTTTTAAAAAAATTAAGAGCACTAAGTATTTCCCTTTTCCAATGGCTTCAAATGTTCACAGGAGAAACAGACACTAGAGAGTATACAAAGATAGATGAATCTAGTGCAAACTTCAAAAACAATTAATATTACAAAGTATGCCAGCTTCAATTTCAGGTTATTCAGTGATTCTTTAGCATACACAAAGTTTCTGCTTGGTCTAAATGATAATGCACTTGATTCAGTGTGCATTATCATTTGCCATCTTTGTCTTGGTCGATGAGCCTAATTTTTATTTTCATAAACAGTAAGTTTCATCTCAAGCTCTCCTCTTGTCATATATCATCAATTAGCAGTTAGTTTAATATTTCATCTACCAAGGTATCTTGAAGAATACTCGTGAACATATAATACTCCAAAAGAAAAGTAACTTAAGGAAATTCAAGTGTAAAGAAATATAACCTGTTTGGGCTCAGCTGCTTCATGTTTTGCCATATGCTCCATCACTGTGATATCTTCCCAAACAAGACCACTCCCTTCACATTGTGTCTGATTAGGAGTACTATGATTGTTATTTATGGGAATTCAAGGAATGAAAGCATGTGAACAGAAAAATAGTTTTTCACTACAAAAGAACACAAGTAATTACTTATGTTGTTAACAAAAGGAAAATTCAGACTCTTGAATGCTATATTTGAGAAAATTGATAACTGCATAATGTCCTTACAATAACCTATTCCTCATGTACAAACAATAGTTCAAGAGTTGAAAGGTACACAACATCTATGCAAACAAAGCATTCACAAATTAACTAGAAATACGCAAATCTCAAAAATTGGTGCATGATATCACATATATGCAAGTCATTTAACTTGTACTCAACTGCTAATGCAACTTTTCAAACCATTATGGGGTGAAAACCCCAATAAAGCAGCAACAAAAGAAGTTAAAAATTGTTTCATTAAGTACAGGGAGCTAGGACCAATGGGTGAGGCACCTGGTTGGGGGTAATCCTTCCTGCTTCATCACTAGTATCAGTAGGCTTGATCTCTTCTGCATGATGTTTCGAACTATAATCCTTATACTGCACACAGGAGATCATGATAAGTACACTTGTTGAGAAAAAAATCAATACTCAAGCAGACGTTGCTATAAAATCCAGTGGAATATGCAATCATACAGTTGTTTTAATGGTGGAAATTTAACTTTTGGCTACAGAAATGGGTAGTTGTCTCAAGTTTTATATAACTAACTGAAGTACATTAAAACAATTGTATTTCCAATTCAGTAATGAACCGTCTACTCCTTGCTGAAGTAATGTCTGACATACCTTGTTTGCAATATGTTTCTCCAGAGCATCCGATCCATTTTCTTCGAGATACCCCTCTACCACAGACAGAAATGTTTCATTCTTGAGAGATTGATCCTCCATTGGCTTGTTAAACCAGTTGGCAACAGTTAGAAGGTTGACAGACAAGCACAAACATGAAAGGTGTAGATAAACATAACAAGAACTATTAAACTGACTGATACTATCGTGCCATTTAACCAGTAAACATGGACGAACTAGAACTTCATAAAGATAACATGCCCCGTTAAACCGTGGTATCACCAACCAACATATGGTAATTAATTTTATATGTGGCCACAGAGGAACCCTGCCAAAGTAAATGAAAAGTGATTAGTATATGCAAGAGGAGTAGTTTCTCATGTTCAACCACATAGAGTACACAATTTTCCCCTAATGCTTCAACAAACTCTCTAGCAGTCTAGCTCAGCAAGGGAATTTAAGAAACACAAGCAAGAACAGACCTATAACTACCAACATAGACGAGAACCAAAATAAGTGCATTTTAAGATAAATTTGTTAACCATTAACGACTTCGAGTTTGCCCAATAATGTTAGTAACAAGCTAAGTGTCAATAATTCAAAGATTTCCAAAGGACATTACCATTGGATAAGTTTGTCAAATAGGTGTTGGAAGAGAGAAATAAAAGAAAAGATAGTCCAATATATGACGAGCTTCCTCATGTGATACTTGGAACCAGTCTCAATTGCTCGTATTGATGCGCATCTGCAGTTGCACAAAACAACTTACCAGTAAAAATTAAATACACACCCATTACCCACTAACAAAATTGAACAATCAAAACTTACATAGGATAGCCCAGAGCAACTACCGGCCTGCAAATTCAAAAAACAAGTGTATCAACACATGCAAAATACGTAGAATCAAAAAAAAAACAAAAACTGATGAATCTTCAATTGTAGCTAAAGTTCTTCTTTATTTAAGTATTTCTTCTTAACTACCATACAAAATTTTCATCTTTTAACCAAACAACACAAACTGGACTGGAGCGTAGAGAGAGAAAGAAAGTAAATCTACCAAGCTAGGCAATCGATCAAGTGAAGCGAAAATCTGAGAAAATCCATTCTGGAAAATTTACTCTTCTCAGCTCAGCTGGAGTTTTATGATCACAAAAAAAAAAAAAGGACTTTTTGAAGAGGGAAAACAAGTGAACAGTTTTCAAAATAGGTCTTTCTTTTTCTAGTAATAACAGAAATACCCTGCTGTTAATGTTGGGGTTGAAAAGTGGAAAAGCAAGGCTAACTTTGGAATTGAATCATTGGTCTTTCTATATTCCAATCAAATAAAAGCATTGAGTTTTTTCTAATTTGTAATTAACACCCCCTAATTTATAAAAGTTGAG
>JAJOOO010003140.1:0-23077 GCA_029582685.1 Solanum piurae | reverse complement strand
CTTCATATTTTACCCCTACTTTGTAGATGGAGATGATGTTTTCTGTTTGGATATTTTTATTGTTTTT
Organism: Solanum piurae; assembly: GCA_029582685.1. Classification (NCBI taxonomy): domain Eukaryota; kingdom Viridiplantae; phylum Streptophyta; class Magnoliopsida; order Solanales; family Solanaceae; genus Solanum; species Solanum piurae. Next base: position 23,010 of record JAJOOO010003140.1, on the reverse strand, counting down.
TGAAATTCAAAACAAATTGGGCACAGGCAGCAGAGGAGTCAGGAGAGTGTGCAGAGACAGCTGTGTAGCAAGGTCAGTACACGATTTTTTCTGCAAAGAGAAAACGTACGTCCAATTGCCTCATCACTTATCTTTATGTCTTTCTGAAACTGGGCGTGCGGTGCCATCTTCTGATGGTGATGGCACATTATCGTATGACGTAAATCCACAATGCACACCTTATTCATTTTGTATGTAATATGGGCTTGCACATTTTGTCTTTACGTGCAAAAAACAGCAAGGGTTAAGGGTAGATTCATTGTTTTGTGTATTAACGATATTTGGGTGCTGAACTGGTCTCTCGAATCACTCCCGTAGCACTGATTTTGTTTAATTTGGATCAACATCTAAATACATACACCAATTAATGTGTGTTTTCAAAAGCCAAATTAAGAGAAAAGCTTCTGGATACATAATATTTATCTATGTAAGGTTATATTTCTTTCTTTCTTCACTACTCAAAATGCACCTAAATTGAGACTTTGGTCACTTCTAGTCGTGCACAACCAGTTTAGATGTCTCATAAATCAGCACTGTACTTCATACAAATTTTACAACATACACCAGGTTGATCAAACAGAAAAGTAGATAGTTGAAGCAAAACTAGACTCCACGGTTGCTGTCCTACTTCCATTTCTACAATACCTTAGTTAGTCTATATTGAAATTACTGGACATGCATAAACCATTAAGTACCTTTTTAAGTTGATGCAATGTGAATGCAAAAAGATCAACCTCCGCTACTACATAGTGGATGAGAATGCCGAGTGTACGAGTGCCCTTTGTCTTGGTCAGTTGATGCCAGCAGATTTACCTGCATCATATTCATGACAGAATATAAGAAATAAAAGCTCAATGTCAAAAATAGACTTTTCAAGGCAGTAAATTGACCTTAACAATTTCTGAGTTTGAGCTTGGACGTATATAGGCTGCCAAAACACTCATGCTAAAATCCTGAAAACAACATAATATCAGTACACCTGCGATTTGAAGGATTGACTTGTTGCTGTATCAGCCTTCAATACTCGACTGTACTGATCTCAACCAATACAAGTGTCAAGTTAAGGTTGCATGAGAAGCTTCATGAAAGATATTTCAACTTCTAGCTTGGTCCAACTAAATATCTGGCACACTAGACCTGTTTAGATGGAGAAGTTGATACTATGTATTGCATTCTAATAGGCTTAGATCATCAATTTGAGGGGGGGAAAGGTCCTTAAGCCACACAGATCGTTTCTTATTGGTGTTTATTTCAAATGACACTTAAATCATGTCATTTGATATTTCCTCGTTAACCCAAATGTTTCCTTCCAAATAGATGTTTTTTTTTTTTTTTAACTCAAAGCCATCGTCTCTACTGATCATTTATGTGCAAAAAGTTGCATATTTGAGTTTGGTATACCAAACTGTAAATAAATGTTTTAAGATACTAAGCCTTTTGACAGTTTCATGGGGATAAAGAAGTTGAAAAACTTGAGTGCTGTATATACTAGTTTACCTCTTCTTCTTTTTTCCCTCGTGTTTATAGATTGGAAGCAAAAGCCTCTAGATCTATAAAAATATGTTTTCAACATTAAAATCTCTCTCCCATGCGCTCACACACGAGAACAATTTCTGGGCAGATTGAAACAATCTAATCAGACCCTCTTCACTGATGATGTAAGACCCATTAGCAGTCGCTCACAAGCAGACCAGTGGAAAGATCAGCTCACTTCTTCAACTTGAAATTTCTAAATTTTGTCTGGTACAATCCTTGGATAATTATATACATCAACTATGAGCTACTCATTTTCCTTCTAACGAGTCTCTATTTAAGCACTCATGGACTATCAGTGATGCAGCTAGGTCAGTATTATAGGTTACTGACTGCTATTAGATATATAATTACAATTCCAAATGTTAATATAAGCTGCTATCTAATTTCGTTAATTGACACATGGAAAGAGGAATATAATTCGCTTAAAAACTAGTAGAGGCATTTTTACATTAAAAATAAAAGGAAAAGAGAAGTAGAAAAAACTTGTCACGTGAAAAGAGGACTTACTCTGAAAGGATCACCCCTCAATGATTGGACAAACATTGAAGCTCCTGAACCTTTTCCCTGAGAAACATGGAGATACAATGTAAGTCTAACAGCATCCAGTGGCAATTATGATGGTAAAGATAGTCATCATGTTGTCGAATCAGTTAAATTTGTAAGACATGGTGGAAAAGCAAGGAAGGTTATTGAAGTGTGACAATCAATAAACCAGGTTACCTCCAATGATACATCTTTAAGCCGCCTACCCGTTTGAGCACAACAGATGCGGACTACATGTTCATCACAGCTTCCGCTGATGACATAATCCCTTCCGTTCATGTAATAAGAACGCGTGTAATTCTGAGAGCTCCCTGTTGAAGTAATACTAAAATCTAGATGGAGCCTCCCATCAACAGCTAACAGTTGTTTCACCTGCCAATAATTTTTCCATCTTCTCAATAAATCTTGGACAAGGATGACGTTTTGCGGCATATAATATATCCATTAAAAAGATACTTCCATAAATCATTTCATTTTACTTCGGATTATGTCAGTTTGGTACATATTCCTCTTAGAATAGTCCTAGAACTCCTCCACATGAATGGTGGGCCATAATTTTTTTGAAACAAAGTTCTTTCAACTTCTCAAAGAAAATTAGGGGAAGAAGTTATTCCTCAGTAAATAACGACTGGCTAAGAGCTTTATAGATCCTTCAACAACATGGTAAGAGAAGAGTCATAATATAAGAATTCCTAAAATGCTTTTAGAAGTTCTTGCTCTCTTTTTGCATATCAATCTTTGGTTTCACAGGAACATACCGCCTGGGATATTCCAGGAAGCTGATCCTGAACGATTGTCCTCTTCCTGTAACCCTTAATAGAAGCTTTTATGTAGGTATTAAACAGCAATCTTAATTCTGTAGAGCTTAGCCTACTTAAGTCTCTTTTCTCCTGTTGCATTGGCCAATTCTTCGTGTAGCGGCTAGTGCATATAGGTGACGTTTCTCCATGTTTCTCTTCCAATGTGAGGTTTGGACAAATATGTATCCACATTATAAATTAATCATTTCCCAACAACAATTTGATGATTTTATCAGATTGAACTCAGTTCTCTCGCTACTATCTAGCCTTGATTAAAGAATACGAGGTTGATGGTGGAAGTCCATTTAAGATGACTAGGTTTTTTGGTGAAATCCAGGAACTAGAATATGCAATTCAATATGGTAATTTTTAATAAGAATATGTTATATGATATGATTTCTCTGTGCTATGCATTGATATTTTTGTAACAGGGACAGATCACAAAAAAGCTCCAGACTAGCACAATAACAGCAGGGATCTGAAGCATCATTCATGGTAAATGGGACAAAACCTCTGACTTATAATAAATTACCTCATTGTCAACAGCTGAGACAAGAAGATATTGGTCATCAGGGGAAAAGCAAACCATCACATTCCCTCGAGAACTTAAAGCAGTGTAGCAAGGCTGGTTTGGTTTCTGTCTTAAATCCCACAACTTAACATCCCGATCAAATGATGAAGTGGCAAAAATAGATGGAGAGTGGTGTGAAAATTTAACGACATTTATATGTTCTCGATGCATATCATCAAACACCTGCAACCGTCTGCCACTGCTAATGTCGTACAGAGCAACATGTTTTGAGTATCCACTTGCAAGAAATAATTCATCGGTAGAGTTGACATGAACAGATGTTAACTGGTCAAAGTCATCAAACATAATTGAACCTGCACTCTGATGACTGCCTGTGGCTGTTGTAGGCATCAACCGGATGTCATATAATCTAAGTGAGCCATTATCAGAACCAGCAATGACCTGAGAAAAACATAAGGATTTTTATCAAAATAGGCAGCTGCTCAAGTTCAATGACTTGGCATGGTTAAGTCTACAACACCAAAAAGCAATATGCATGGCGAATGCATCTTTACACTGCAGCTGACAATTGCTCTGCAGAAAAGTTCACGGAAAGAAACAAGGGGACCAATGGCAATTTATCATAAAGAAATCGACTTTCCATAATATAGGCAAATCCCTTTGATATTACTTGAGAACTACAACCTCTGCTTGCGCCCAAAAGATGGATTATTATTCAGTGTTTGGATGACATTATTCAAGAAATGAACCACGATGAGCGTCTAAATTATAAATAGTATCAGGCGTAAACCAGAAACAGCAAGGAGCATGTACGCACAGATTAGGATTTCAAGGAACACAATTCCCAGGGTGATTACTTCACAAGATACAGTCATAACTTACACCTTTTACATGATATACCTTGGAGGGATAATTTTTGAGCCAGCATAAACCCAGAACGCTGTTCATTGCTCCAAGTGAGGGAATATAACTGACAATTTTTTCACTCTCATGGTTGATAACAATTACTTCACCATCCAATGTTCCAAAAACCATAAGGCTTGCATCAGATGGATGATACTCAAATTGGCGTGGTCGGTAGCTTCTTTGATCATCTCTTGCTGTGGTGCCCACGATCGAGAGGGGACGAAGGGCAGGCCAAGCAACAGAACCAACTTTTGCAGCAGACAATGACCTAGAATAAAAATATTGCGACTTTCGCCTAGGAGAGGGCCTATGAGTATGGTTTGCTCGAATCTCACGCTTTTGCAGAATGCTGACAACACTCTCCTTATACTTCCTCTTATATGGTAGGTGCTCAAATTTTTCTGAGAAGATCAATATGGCCTTTTCTCTGTCAACCTTCCTAATATGCAAGTTATCTAGAACTTTCAGGTTGGGCAGTGAAGCTATCATGTACTCTCGGTAGAATTTTTCAAAACATATCGGTGAAGGATTATGAGATATACACTTCTTTGGAGTAATGTAAGGAAGCCGTGTGTCAGACAAACGGAAGAATGGTTCTTCGTCATCCTGCATCTCCAACGTTCCAAAAGAAACCTGTCGTGGTGCAATAAAAAGACAATTGTCATTTTCCCCCACTCAAATACGGGGCACTGAGGGATGGGTTCAGCAGTGAAATCAAATTTTAGCATGCAAAGCTTTAGCAGCTCGTAGAAGCAGACAGATGATGATGTTAAAAGATGGGATAATTTGTAACTACAACTCCCTAGTTTTTTGGATATCAAGATCAGAGGAAAAGAAAAAGAAAATAGAGAAAAGAGGTATACGAGAAGGAGTAATATGTACCTATGTTATCTATATCACTGGTCTTCCAAGTCCAATTTAAATAAGAAGGGGAATATGGTCAAGTGTCCATGCAAAGTTATATATGTAGCAATAATACAAAAATAAATGTAGTATACCTCATTTTGCAGATTAAGCAGATCCTCCCAACCAGGAGGTACATCAGGCAAGAGTTCCATGAAACTTGTTTCACGATCCTGACTTGAAAAGTCCACTTCACTGTCATCAGATGAATCTTCTGTTTCGCTACTCACATCAAGATTCATATCAGTATTATTCAAATATTGGTCTTCTTCATTAAAAATCCTATACATGCTATTTTCACCACTAACTGACGGTGCTTCATCATGAATACTAGTCTCCATATGATCTGAATCCCAGTAATCATTCCTTCTATCTGATGTAGAATGCTTCCGTGCTTCATCATCTTGTAAGAAATGCTGAAAGCGTAATTCAATTAAGGAAGGGAGTTTCGCAAGTGCAGCAGTGGTAGTCCATAAATTCGTGATTCTTGTCTCACACAATGAAAGGAACTTCAAATTTGGCATGCAGGTAAAACAGTCCTCACGGAAATTCGTAAGTGATGCACTGAAATCCAAGTTAAGAGTGTGCATTCGCATAAAATTTCCAATCATGTTGAGCTTTCGGAAATGGGAGGACCTCAGATTTAGGATTTGGCATGGTAAGCCGCGTTGAGCAAGATCCCTGAAAAACACATTTAAAGGAAATGAATGCACATCAACTTAATAACTGCATAAAGGAGAACCTATCCATTTCACATTGTGCCTAAACAAAACAAAAGAAAAAGCAATCTATGCATCAGTCAAAATCTGGGGAAAAACGAACACGCACACTATAAGAGAAAATTATCAATTATAGAATCATTCGATTTTGAAATAGTGACATGCTTATGTAATGAATAATTGATACAAAACAACTTTCTCCTTTATGCTTCTGTTCAATCTAATTCCGAATATATTTCGAGTATATGATCTAAACATTTTCAATCTACATCAGCTACGCCAACGGCGGAGCCAGGATTTACAGTAATGGGGTTCAAAATATAAAAAGAATAAACACACAAAGAAGCCAAGGAGATTCAAGATCTATATATATATATATATATACAATTTTAACCCCTTCCACCCACTTGGCTCCGCCCCTGCTAAGCCCATAGATTTCAAACTTGATCTTTGGTGAATAAGGTTCTTCTAATAGTTAAAGGTATTTAATTTTAGTTTACATCTTCCTTATAAAAGTTTCATTTTTCATAACATCTTCATGGCAGTTATTCAAACAATCCGGTACCGTGCATGTACCTAATATTCTGAGACAATTACAAATCTTAGAAGGTAAATTCTGATTGGCGGACAGAATCAAAGTTTCATATTCTTTTCTTATGAGTTTAACCAACCCATCCAGAAAGGTAAAACAAACGTAGTACCACGTGCTGATTCCTCCTGCATATATTAGTAAAAACTAAAATATCTCTCATGAAATACGTAAATATAGAAATCTAAGCGGAAAAAAGTTTTACAGGTCATAGATGAGATGGTCTATATGTTAGCAAGAAACCGACAGATGCAATTCATATTTCATAATTGAAAGGCATGTTCAATCCCTACCGTTTAATGCATTTGTTTCTTTATTTACTTTTTCAAATATACTTATTCAAAATATGGTTGCATCTGCGGCAAAACAAAACATATTATCAATTGTGGCAAAGAGTTTGGAATACAATATACAACTGTGGCAATACGTACAGCAAGAAGTCCTTTCCAAACAATATATCCTGGATATCAACAACTCGAAGCTTCCTACTGCTAACACGCACCAAAGCAAGAAGATACTCCCAACTCAGGATGCAGACAGATCTATTTATAATATCTACTGCATCAATCTCAGAAAGATCAGCTTCCTTCAACAAATCGAGCAGTGGGTGGAAATCAGTATCCTTGATGTCATCCAGCAAAATCACTAAGCTAGACACCTCATGGCGGGCTTTTTTCAGTTTGGCCTGGGTTGCAATATGGGAAGTAAGAATGTAAGATTTCAGATTACATAGATGACGAAACAAGCAGCACATTCTGGAGAAAAAATCACAAAAAATATGGCTAGTACTGAGAAGGATAAAGGAACTCATCTAATAAGTAACAGTAAGCATATCCTTTTATCATGCATTAGCCACACTTATGGACCCAAACCAGGAAATACATTTATCTAGCATCTAGAAGAAAATAGTTTCTTGAAACAAATATCAAATCATATGTTTTCCCAATATAGATTCTATAAGAAAATTATCTTTTTCCCGAAGATATTCAGCAGTTAGATGCCTACATCAAAGGTTGAGCAAGTGAAAACAAGTATTATAAGCATGAAATAATAGTAAAATCGGCATTTCAGATGGTTGTAAACACTGGACAACTACAGTATCACAAACCTTGAAAAGAGCTGACAGAACTTGTTTATTAGGTGGAACTCCTCTAGCCTGACAAGAATACATGTACCTGGACTCAATTTGAGAAAAATAGCAATTACCAAACCCTTTGTCAGGAACATTACAAAGCAATAACAATAAAACTTACAGAAAAATAAAGCATCAGCCATCTTATCAAATAGAAGGGCAAGTCAACCCAGCATTGGTACATTGGAAGTCAGCCTGAGGCATAACATGCTTCGTGTCAAAGTTAGGGAACATGATTAAGGTTTATATTTTCATTTTACTTAGACTTGTCATTTCTTTTTCTTAGAATCATGTTTTCAGAAATCAAAGTTGATTAAGAGTTTCGAGGGCATCAAATTTACTTTTCCATTTTGTTTTTTAAACTTGTCATTTATCCTTCTTATATCATGTCTTCAGAGATGAAAGTAGATTGCAAATGTATTACTTTTTCCCTCTTATTTGACACGTAAATAAGATGGAGCATAGAGCAAAATCACAAATTCCACTAGTATCTTAATTTCTGGACCAGATGCTTCAGTATATCCCTCCTGCTGAAAATGATACTAATATTCAGGCATGATTATATATCAACCTGCAAATACATGGCCAACAACTACATACCCAATGAAATCCCCCAAGTGAGGTCTGGGGAGGTACGCAGACCTTAGCACTACCTCGTGGAGTTAGCTGCAAATCTGTCGGCGTTATACAATGTTATCAAATATCTACCAGCTATAACGAAGGTGGACAACAAATCACTCTCTCTATCTGACTATCTCATGCCGGTCTAATTAATTTAGCGTCAAGTTTAGCGTGGATAATCCAAATTAGATAATTTTACCTAAAAACAAGTGAATTCAGTATCAAAGACCGAGAATATCAAGCAGCAGAAATCAATGGATACAACGAGCCGCAATCTCAACTCTAAAAATCTCCATAATCGACAAAAATAGTATATAAAAAATGTCATAAATTTTAGTTTCCAGTAGAGCAAAACCGCGATTACAAAAAGCAGACACGGCGGGATTTACATTTGATGAAATTGAAATGCAAACATATACACGTGACGAGATAAAATTAGAGAATGAAATTGCTCACCTTGTTTCTAAGGACGAGATATCGGTGCCGGTGGTCATGGCGATAGCTCCGATGATAACAGCGGGGAAGACGGAGAGTGCGATTATTACAAAGTTCCGAAGACCGACTAGATTACTCCGAAACAGTTGGCCGTTACATGCGAAGAAGCAATTTTTGGAATCAAAAAGTCTCCCTAATTTGTCTCAGCATTTTATACTATGATTTTGAGCCCTTTTCATTTTTATTTTTTATTTTTTATTTTTTATTTTTATCCCGAACTTTCCAATTTTTTTCTTTTTCTTTTTCATTTTTTTCTCTTTTACTGTTTGCATCAGTTTCCATTCTAAGAAGGTGAACAAAAAATTAAGTACTAAATTACTACTAATATTTTCTTCTTTTAGTTTAGCATAATAAAATGGAGTACTTTTGCTTCATTTTTTTTTTATAAAAATTAAAAATTAAAAAATATAATACGTCTAGAATTTTAAAATTTAAAATTATATGCTAACTAGTAAAATTATCCTAGCCTCGCGCGAGAATTTAATATCACATAATTTATAAAATAATATTTAAAACCTATCAGTCATTAAAACTAAAACACTACATTATCTTACATACAAAATTATGTAGTAACGATTATTAATAATGTAAAGAAAAATGATAGTTATAACATCTTATCATTTATCCTTCAATCAATCTCTTTAATTTGATTTTGTAATTTATCATTTTACTTCCGGGAAGTGTTACTATTAGTTTTTTTGAGAAATCGAATGAACATCAACCTGAGATATACAAGTATTCTAATTTTAACGTGTAGAAAAGTTCTGCCCTACATTTTGTTTTACATATATCATTTTAAAGTTCCCCATTCAAATGGATCATAAGTAATATTAAAATGAAAAATTAAAGGGAGAATGTATCGTATTGGACAACAATTCAACTTATTATATATACTTGAAAGAAAAAAATATTACACAAAATTATCCAATTTGTTTGGTTGTTTTTTAAAAATCAACATACCGGAGTGATGGAGTTCTATTTGAAACTACACTTCTATTCCAATCGATGTGTCGAGAAACACATCTATTACTTTAATAAAAGTATTTACAACTTGCAGTAAACTTGAGAATCTGCCCATACTTCATATTGAATATGAGAAATTAATTTATTGTGTAATTATCTCTGTCTTTGGGATTAAAAGAGGCTCCAGTCTAGTCATATTCCTCTATAGGTCATCCGACACATCCTTGAACCCATGTCAAAAGTTTATTAATTTTTGTCTTCTTTTCCAGGATCACTTCGCACATCAAGGTGCGATGAGATTTTTAAGGTCTTTATGTCCTTACAATGACATACCAAATTTGAATCCTGTCTTCAAGAGATGGTAATATAAATCTTTAAGATTATTTTTTTATTGTACCTTCAACAATTTTAGTTGAGAAAACTTGTGTGAATACTCAATTAACGCGTGTTATTTAATTTGTACTAACAAATACTTATAACAATAACTTTGATAAACAACAAAATTTAAAACATATACTCAAAAACAACAATTAATAACATAAGCATAAATTAATGACTGTAAAAAAAAATACCAGGATATGTAACAATAAAAGGAAACAAAAAGGAAAAAATCGAGCCCACTGAATGTACCCCTTAAGGAAATTATTCCCCTGTAGTACCCGATGTTTAAAGGAATAGATCATCTCAGGATAGAACGATTATATTCACTAGTAAATTGATACAAAAACAATGGTGTAAGTGAGTCACTCAACAAGAGCAAAATACACGAATATTTATTTAATTGTGCAGAAGAAGAAGTAGTTCAGAATTTTCATTGTTTTAAAATGAGAGAAAATCCCACTATTTATAGACAACAAAGGGTAGTGTGAACAAATGTTTATTGTGTCTTATCAGAAAGAAAAAAATTATTTGAAAAAGTTACAACCTTCAGAAAGGTCACAACATTTCTTAAAAGTCATAACTCTTCATAAAATGTCACAACTAGGGGTGTGCATCGGTTGGTTCGATTTGGTTTTACGTATTATCGGTTCGGTTTATCGGTTTTTGGTTTTAAAATATGCTAACCCAATAACAAACCAATAAGAATTTTTTTATCGGTTTATGATCATTATCGGTTCAGTTTTTGGTTAACCCAATAAGAAAATATCCATAAAATAATATATAATAGTATGTAGGCTATAATTACATGTTACCGCCAAAACATAATACGAAACTTCGGATGTTAATCAATTTACTAACATTCACAAACTTGCAAAAGCTACCGCCTACAATTACGAACTAAAACTAATACTAAAATAAAATAGTTCAACGAGACAATCTTGAACAGTTGCTTGATCCACCAGATAATAAGCAAAATTCTCACCAAGTTCCTAACTAAGACAATCACAAAGCCTGAAAAAGAAAAAGGCAACCACCAGTTTAATAGACTATTACAGTAGCATTTTTACATTTAATGACAAAATGCTTTTGAAATATAGATTGAACTCACTTTAATGATGAACATATTTACTGAAATAGGCTCCATAAATGCATAACATCCACCCTCAAATGAACACGGTAAGATGCAGACTATCAGGCACAATCACTAAATTAACAATTTCATTTTTATTAGCAACTAATCCATTTATAGTATCATCATGTCCCTTAATTGACTCCAAACACTTCTAATTAGTAAATATGTATCAAGTGTTGAGCAAGTTAAGCTTAACAATATGCAATATTTGGCCTCATATCCTAATTTATTTTCTTGACAGAAGGCTTATACATTGAAAACCAAGTAAATACATGACTTAGAGCAACTTGTAGCTAGAATGACTTACCAGATGTCCAGATTCAAGTGCAAAAAAAGAAGAGTTTCAACTCCACATTAATCATCCAGAATGTTAGTATTAGCCAAATCTATAGAGAATTTATGTTAATCAATCAAAAAAATGTTAATGACTATTTACAATAACAATTAAAACTATTATAATTAAAATATCCTTACCTTGTTCGAGCTGTTCAAGGACATCTATATTTTCCTCAACACTTATAGGTCGTGATTCACTTCTAATCTAATCTTGAAGGCACACTAGAGCTTGCACCAATTTAGGAGTTAATGAACTCCTAAATGAATCCAAGGTACGTCCACCAGTACTAAACGCACACTCGGATTTTGCAATTCTGTTTTGACGGTTGTTGTATTATCAGCTTTATGTTTCATTAGATCACTCATGAATGTCCCTAAAGATCCTATCGATTGGACAATACTACATGAACTTAAAAGCAGTGAACTAGAATTTTCAAATGAAGAACTAGATAAATACGAAGAGTGTTGGCTACCTTTATCTTTAGAAAGGGACTTTACATATTCACCAAACAACAAATCTATGTAGTCTCTAACTTCTTTTTCTAAAATTGGACCTTCTTTCCCAAACATCATTTGAAGTGCAAAGCCAACTGAAACAAACTTGTGACGAGGATCCAAAACGCAAGAAATAAAAATCATCTTGTTCATTTTCTTTAGAGTACCCCAATACTTATCAAAATTTTCTCTCATATTCGAAGCAATTTTACCCAAAAGATCATCATTATCATCTTCACTCGATATCAATTGTTTCAAATAACAAGAAACCTCACAAATTTTAAGAAAATGTGAGTTTGTTGTGATGTAGTGTGATCCAGATACTTCTCTGGTAAGATCATAAAAAAATTGAAGAAAATTAGCATTTTTTCTTACATATCCCAGTCATCACTAAAAGGGCACCAACAACACTTCCATCTTCATCCTTTTCATCTTCATCCTCAACAAACTGAAGGTAATGTAACAAGCCAATATCATGAGCAGCATAACTGGAAAACATATTTTCAAACTCAATAGCCCTATTTAACATCAAGTTTGTGGAGTTCCATCTCGTAGAAACATCCAAATATAAAGATTTTTTACAATTAATATCAACATCTTCACAACATTCTTGGAACCTCTTACACCTCGCAGGAGACAGCCTTATGTATTTAACTGATTTTCTAACCCGTCCAATAGTCAAGGCATTCGGGAAGCATGAGATCAATCCGCTCTTTCCATCTCTCTTGCCGGCTTAGCCGAACTACTTGAACTCGAGTCATTCGCTTCCTTAAGCCATGTCCATACTAAAAGAGCTAAATCGGATGGTGATGTATTTAACTAATTTTCTAACCCGTCCAATAGACACAACAGACACCTTCAAACCATATTGAACAACAAGATTTATAATATGCGCCATACACCTCACATGAAGATGTTCTCCATTCATGAAATTGATCCCCCGTTTAGTGAATATCTTATACAACTCTTTCACAGTCATTTCATTCGAACTAGCATTATCGATTATGATTGTACAATCACGCAAACACATAATAATCTCATTAGCCATATCTTTACCTTTATGGCTGAAAATTGGACAGAAGTTGATTATCCTCTTACGCATAATCCATTCATTATCGATCCAATATACAGAGATACACATATAATTAATCTATTGCAAAGAGGTTCAAGTACCAGTTATCAGACATACTCTTTGTCGTGCTTCTCCAAAAAATCTCTTCAACTTTTACTTCTCTTCATAAAAAAGTTTAAAACAATCACGTGTCACAGTGGTACGAGAAGGTATCTTAAAATGAGGTTGCGCTACTTTCATAAAGTTTCTAAAATCTTCCTTATCGACAAACTTGAAAGGTAGTTCATCCACAATTATCATGCGGCATAAACTCTCCTACATTGTTCTTGCTCAAATTTCCAGGAAACAACAACCACATCACTCGTATTCCCTCCCTGAACATATTGAAAGCCTATTTGAGTTTGACTTTTATCAATACTTTTAGACATCTATGTACATGTTAACATATGAGTAAGCATTGCCTTTGTACCATTTTTAACTGAATCAACAAAATAATCTTGACCGCAATGCTTACACTTTGATTTCTTATTTCCATCTTCATCAACAAATGATCCAAAATGATTCCATGCTCGAGACCTTTTCTTTTTTTCTTTTGTATCCTTTGGCTGAACAGATTGTATTTGAGACATAACATTTGAATTAATACTTTCATCACCCAGGATCACCACCTCATCAGTTGAAATATTTTCATCCATATGTATGTCTCTGTAAAATATGATTTAGACAATAATTACTAAACAGGCAGCAATAATAAAATAATTTCAAGGTAAACTAAAGAGATATCTTAAAGGAGGTCTTCAACATTACTGAAAAGAAAAAAGAATTCTTAACAAAAATAATCAAATGCTTACCAAATTTAACCTAAATTAGGATGTTTGATTCTAGTCGGGTACATTATTTAAGAGCAAGATCATTTTTTTGAGGAATTGAGTATGGAGAAATAAGAAAAACATAGATTACAGAAGAAGAAAATTATACAAGGATAGATATTAGAGAAGAAGAGAAATTAGAAAAGGGTAGAAAATCCTCACCGTTGCCTAGCCTTACTATCGTCGTTGTTGCAGACCCTCATTGGAAACTTGTTAGTTGTTGTCGCCGCCGTTGGCTCGTTCCTAACCCTAATTTTACTCTCTAGGTTTAGAGTAAAAACTAAAAAGCAAAGACTAAGCACCAAGCGGTAAGTACTAACTACTAAGTAAGATACTGAAAATCTAATATAGAATATACTTATGTATTAAATTATTTATATTTAATATTTAGGAAGGGTAAAGTAGTAAATAACTATCATCTTATTGGGTTATCGGTTTACTCAATAACCCAATAGGAAAAACCGAAATCGAACCAATAACCCAATAATTTTTTTTATAAACCCAATAACCCAATAACATTTTATCGGTTCGGTTGTTGCACACCCCTAGTCACAACTCTTCAACTTTTTATGAAAGTCGCAACTTTTCGTGAAAGGGGAATGCTAGTTTTGAAAATAAATAAATTAAAAGGGAATCCTGATTCGTGATGGCGCCACGTAGGCGGACCTAGGTTTCTCATATATATATATATATGATATGATGACCTATATACCTATTGGCTATTGCACATGCATAAGCGTATATCTAAAGAGATTTTTTTTATTTTTGTTAATAAAAATAGGAAATTTACTGGTAATTGCCTAGTTTTCTTGCCTATCTAATTAGGTTGATAGCTTGATAATTATTTCTAGGGATAATTAACAACTTCGTCAGTTAGTTTATTTATTATATATATATATATATATATATATATATATGGATAATTATATATAATATATATCACCACTATATATCTTGTATATATTTTGATCGCATTAATAAATTCGATGGTCAAAAGTTTTATATCTGCAACCTCTTCTTATTTCTACTCCAATGAAGAGAAAAAAAATGCACTGCGTGTGCCTCCACCTCTCTAGTCTCTATGCATTTGCATATCAATATGCAAACCTTCAACACTCGGCCATAAAGGAATTAAATTGAATAGCTGCTCAGCCAATTATATAAATTAAAACAATCGTCAAATGTATAATATATAATTTATGTAATAAAAAAACTACTGATAATATATGTATACCAGTTTAAAAAGATAAAATAATAAATTTAACCGATTATTTGTGTAAAGATTCCGCCACCATTTAAGCTTTAGTAATAACAGGCTAATCGGCTGTAAATATCATCTATTAACTACGGGAGTGATATTCTCTTATAAGAATGACTTTGGAGATAGATTTCTTTGAACTTTTAACCTCCTTGCGGATGGTTAACAAGTTTTGACTTTTAACCATGAAAGTTTGTCCGCGGGATCAAATATTCAATGTCATTTGTAAGACCATTGGTGTAATTTCCCACTTGCTTGGACACATCATTTATAGGCTCAGATTAAAATGAGAGAAAGTCTCATTCCTCTTTGTGCAGCCCAATTAGAGTACTTAACTCAACTGGAAAGGTGTAGTAGTGGGTCTAGACTAAATGCTGAATTCGGCAATGTTCTACTTATTCCCTCCCTGAACAGATTGAAAGCCTATTTGAGTTTGACTTTTATCAACACTTTTAGGCATTTTTGTACATGTTAACATATGAGTAATCATTGTCTTTGTACCATTTTTAACTGAATCAACAAAATAATCTTGACCGCAATGCTTACACTTTGATTTCTTATTTCCTTCTTCATCAACAAATGATCCAAAATGATTCCATGCTCGAGACCTTTTTTTTTTCTTTTGTAAGCTTTGGCTGAACAGATTGTATTTGACGCATAATATTTGAATTAATATTTTCATCACCCAGATCATCACCTCATCAGTTGAAATATTTGAGCCATAGATGTCTCTGTAAAATATGATTTAGACAATAATCACTAATCAGGCAGCAATAATGAAATAATTTCAAGGTAAACTAAAGAGAAACTAAAGAGACATCTTAAATGAGGCCTTCAACATTACTGAAAAAAAAAAGAATTCTTAAGAAAAATAATCAAATGCTTACCAAATTTAACCTAAATTAGGATGTTTGTGTCACGCCCAGATTCAAGGGGCGCAACTGGCTCATAATGCCAAAACTCAGGTTCGAACCGACCCTGATAAACCATTTGCTACTAGCGCATGTCAGCCACACGCAGTCAAGAAAAAAAACAAGTATATCTCGACTTAAAATTAAGCCATCGGCCGACAACAGATCCATAAAAGAAACAGATACTCCCAAGAGTTCATATAAAGAAATAGCCAACTAGCACAGAAGTCATGATTGGCCCGTCGAGGCCACCATGATCTCTATACCGAAACTGAAAGCAGGTATATCAAGACAATGCATCACACAACTAACAAGCTTCAACAAACCAACAAACTAGGCCAACATGGCCATAATGTAGCTATAAACCCCACACACTAGTCTGCAAGCCTCTAAGAGTAGTAAAGATTGGCAGGATAGGACCCCAGCCTACCCATGAAAATATATACAACAAAAGCTAACAAACTTCCCAACTCTGGCAGCTCCGGAGGAAAAGGGCTAGCCAACCGGATAAAAGTCAATCCTATTGCTGATGAGGTTTACTGGATCGTCTGTCAGGACCTACATGCATGAATGCAGCCCCCCCAGGCAATGGGGCGTCAGTACAAAATAATGTACAGAGTATGAAAGACAATAGACTATGAGCAGGTATCATAATATGCTGGAGTAATCTATTAAATAAATTAAGAATAAGATAAGCATATTGACCTGCTCCTAAATCTAAACTTATCAAAAATAACAAAACAACAACCTAACCAAGCCCTCATAAGTTCGGCAGGTACAAACAGCACACAAGACCACCTACTCAGGCCCCCATACGCCAGAAGGTGCCAATCAGTCTATATACCCCTATTAGTAGTCCCCTAGCCCCGTAGGCATTCACATAGCCCTCTTAGGCAATAATATATCCCCGTAGGCAGCACATAGCTCTCTTAGGCATCAATATAGCATATAGGCAACTCATAGCCTTCTTAGGTAATAACATGGCCCCGTAGGCAACACATAGCCCTTCGAGGCGTCAATATTGCCCTAGGCGTCAATATAGTCCTGTAGACAACTCATAGCCCTTCTAGGCGTCAATATAGCTCTATCGACAGAACATAGCCCTTCTAAGCATAGATCACATTCTTGCAGCTAACCACAATAGCCCAAAGGGCAACAATAACAATCTAACAGCTAAAAGTGAGCAATTTAGTTATACGCAACCTATACAAATAGCCTCTAAGTCGTGTCCAACATAGGGACGCTACTACTGAATAAAAATCTCGATAAGAGAGGATTATATCCATTCGAGCAGCCAATAATCAACAATAATGGCTACAGGTATAACAACGATAACAACTCTATTACATTGCTCCTAAGCTTTAAGGAAATATGCCGTAAGAAGATAATAGCTTTAACATACCTTTTTCACTGAATTCACGTGGCCTAACGACTTTTACTCATAACCCCCTCGATACTACAACAAGGTAGGACCATAATCAACACATAAAAATAAAAGATACCACGACAATACGATAAAAGATATGTATTTTCATCGCAAATTGCTATTTGCTGCTTATAAAAGCTAGAGTCGATGAAAGAAGGGTCTTACCTTGATTATAAGTTTGTAATACACCTCAAAACTTTAAAATATGCCCAAACCCCTGTTGTCCACGCACCAAAGTACGATATGCTAGGAAATTGATAAAACAAATTATACCATGTTGACGAGCTCAACGCGTAGAACAACTTTTATCAAGGACTTAAGTCACAAAAATTTGTAACTTGGCTTGTCCTAGAAGTGGGTTTTGTAGGTTTTGTGAGTTTTCTGATTCTTCACTAAGGAAAATGGAGGGAAAATGAAGAAAAGTCGAAGAATATGATATATATAAAGTTCCACCGACCTAGGGGACCCACCTCACCTGCCTGCTTGTGCAGTCTTGCAAAAACGAGAATATCTCTCCATTTTGAAGTCGTATGAACAAACGGGTTGATGCGTTGGAAACTAGACTCGTAGACCTTCTATTTCATAGATCGTGGGCACCATAACTCTTAATAGATTGGGAGAAAATGTCTGAGACATTTGACCCAAATTTCAGACAAATCTTTAAAAAGGAATTTACGATAACTTTCGCCAACTTTTATTTTGCCACTTACCTAACTTCAAAACTTGAGATACAACACTTGAACACTTAAAATATCACATAACACATCATTCTTAACTTATTACCCACCCTCTTGGAGAAATAAGAAAAACATGGATTACAGAAGAAGAAAATTATACAAGGATAGATATTAGAGAAGAAGAGAAATTAGAAAAGGGTAGAAAATCTTCACCGTCACCTAGCCCTTATTATCGTCGTTGTTGCGGACCCTCCTTGGAAACTTGTTGGTTGTTGCCGCCGTCGTTGGCTCGTTCCTACCCTAATTTTACTCTCTAGGTTTAGAGTAAAAACTAAAAAGTAAAGACTAAGCACCAAGCGGTAAGTACTAACTACTAAGTAGGCTACTGAAAATCTAATATAGAATCTACTTATGTATTAAATTATTTATATTTAATATTTAGGAAGGGTAAAGTAGTAAATAACTAACATCTTATTGTGTTATCGGTTTACTCAATAACCCAATAGGACAAACCAAAACCGAATCAATAACCCAATAATTTTTTTTTATAAACCCATTAAAAACCCAATAACCCAATAACATTTTATCAGTTCAATTTATTGGTCGGTTCGGTTTTTGCACACCCCTAGTCACAACTCTTCAACTTTTTATGAAAGTCGCAACTTTTTGTGAAAGGGAAATGCTAGTTTTGGAGATAAATAAATTAAAAGGGAATTAAATAATATGATGACTATATACCTATTGGCTATTGCACATGCATAAGCGTATATCTAAAGATTTTTTTTTTGTTAATAAAAATAGGAAATTTACAGCTAATTGCCTAGTTTTCTTGCCTATCTAATTAGGTTGATAGCTTGATAATTATTTCTAGGGATAATTAACACTTTCGTCAGTTAGTTTATATATATATATGAATAATTGTATATAATATATATCACCACTATATAACTTGTATATATTTCGATCACATTAATAAATTCGATGGCCAAAAGTTTTATATCTGCAACCTCTTCTTATTTCTATTCCAATGAAGAGAAAAAAAATGCACTGCGTGTGCCTCCACCTCTCTAGTCTCTATGCATTTGCATATCAATATGCAAACCTTCAACACTCGGCCATAAAGGAATTAAATTGAATAGCTGCTCAGCCAATTATATAAATTAAAACAATCGTCAAATGTATAATATATAATTTATGTAATAAAAAAACTACTGATAATATATGTATATTAGTTTAAAAAGATAAAATAATAAATTTGACCGATTATTTGTGTAAAGATTTCGCCACCATTTAAGCTATAGCAATAACAGGCTAATCGGCTGTAAATATTATCTATTGACTACGGGAGTGATATTCTCTTATAAGAATGACTTTGGAGATAGGTTGCTTTGAACTTTTAACCTTCTTGCTGATGGTTAGCGAGTTTTGACTTTTAACCATGAAAGTTTTGTCCACGGGAATCAAATATTCAATGTCATTTGTAAAACCATTGGTGTAATTTCCCACTTGCTTGGACACATTATTTAGAGGCTCAGATTAAAATGAGAGAAGGTCTCATTCCTACTTTGTGCAGCCCAATTAGAGTACTTAACTAAACTAGAAATGGAAACTTTCACAAATAGCCATTAGTACAATTACAAACATCAGAAGTGCAAATAGTTATACAAATTATATTATACAAATTCTGAATTATACAAAAGTTATACAAATTATATTATACAAATTCTGAATTATACAAATGCGCGAATTATAAAAAACTAAAAAGTTGAATTGTATAATTATAGCTAAAAGTAAGCTGTGAATTGTAATTAAGGTAAACTATAGCTATATTAAGTAATTAACTAATATATGTTTGCTTATACGCGTAATTTTCCCAACTAGAAAGGTGTAGTAGTGGGCCTAGACTAAATGCTGAATTGGGCAGTGTTCTATTTATTGCCAAGTTGGGCTTGAGGGCTGAGGCTCATAACTCATAAGTCATAAAGGAGAGTGCATTGAAAGACTGAATAGAAGTTGAAATGCTAATTAGTTCTCACTTTTGTGCTCTCTTTTTTTTTACCCTATTTGCTCATGCTACTAAAAAATGAACATCAATTGTTTTGTGTGTCAAGCACAATGCTTGGATTATAGATTGAGCACAGTAGTGATGTGCTGTGAATATAAAATTTTCATATATTCAGTTCGAGATGTGAAAAAGGTACTCGATCATCAACATAGTACTAATAAAAAAAGAAAGATAAAAGGAATGACTACTAGAAATGACGTCTTTTACAATAAGATAGTCAGAATTTTCAAGAAAAGAACTCAGTTAAACTATCCGCCCGTGGTGTTTTAGGATTGGAAATTTCGTTATTTGACCTTATCTTTTTGCTCCTATTGGTAGTTGGTGCAAGAATGACAAAAGGCATTAGTTTAATAGGCGTAAGCAAACCATGAGAAAGAACAAGTATACATACAAACAAAGCAATTGTTCCAGATAAGGTTCATGTAGATAACAACTTTATGACGTATATACCTTTTCCGTAGTGTGAATTTTGAACTGGGACAAAAAAAAACTCAACTTGTTAGCAAAAAAGAAAGAGGAAAATTCCATTGTGATGCTTCCACCTTGCAAAGAAAAAAGATAAAAGAACCAAATGAATAGTTCAACTAGTGCCGTTGAGCTGCCTCGCACGTGCTAATCCCGCGTTTAACGCAAGGTTGTTATAGTGGGTCATTTTTTTTAAATCAATATTAGTATTTTACTATAAAACCTCTCTAAATTAATATAGGCGGGATCACAGGCGGAGGCAGCATATAATGAGGGGTTCATTCGAACCCCCTCGGCGAAAAATATTACTATTTATACATGGTTAAAATTATTTTTTAGGTATGTATAATAGATGTCGAACTCCATTCCACTAATTCGTGTGTTTACTTCTCAGATTTTGAACCCACTTTTAAAATTTCTGGCTCCACCACTGGGCGGGACCATAAAATATTATTATTTTATAGTGGTATTATTTAATCGATAAACTAATATTTATTAATTTAAAGAGTGATTCGACATTGAAAAAATTGTTCGGGGATGAAATCTCAAAGAATTTAAAAGAACTCACTCGTGAAAACGTCATTCATGAACTTGAGGTCATAATTAATGATCTCGGTTACCGCAATAAAATGGATGTTAATAACCAATTGAATGGGTAAAATGATACATGTTTAGAGGTCCAGACTTAGAACAAATTGTGGATATCATTGGAAAAACAATATTGATGATAAAGTTGAAGATGATATAATACATTTGGAACCAGTTACGCCTAAGGAAACACTTGCAAGTTGTATCTAGAACTCTTCACAATTTTATGGTGCAATTAGAAAAGACAACACCGAAACTTTTGGATGCAATAAGAAAAGTTAGAGATGAGCTTCAACTAGATTTAAATTTTAACAAAAAACAGAATATAATAGAATTATATTTCACTAAATTTTCTTAGATATATTTGTACTTTTAAGGAATTATTAATTTATAATATTAATGAAGCCATATATTTATAGAAGTGTCTTCTGAAAATATATTATCTTATTATCTTATCGAAATTAGTGATTTTTTCTATTGGCCCAAGTCGGGACCGAAGAAAATTATTATCTTAGAGAGATTATTAATTACCCGAGTATTAATTTATTGAGGTTTTACTGTATTAGGTATAGTCTTAGATTTTAGAAAATGATTGATAGTATAAATAATTTTGTTCTCTTTGATATATTAAAAATATTGAGTAAAAATAAAAATTTATTTTTTAAACTACTGAATAAATAAAAATGATCGGAGGAAGTACTAAATAATAGTGTACGTTGTAATTTTCATTTGGGACCAGTTAGGATACTAGAATCGAATGGAGGTTTCCTCATATACTCGATGAGTCAACATATAGTGATCTCTCGTAAAGATATTGAAGTGTTGTTCAATAGATATTTAAGTAAGGTGTCAAAATGAAAATTATAGTTAAATTTAAAGAGTTTTTAGTGAATTTAGGATTTTCAAGACATGAATACATTATTAAAGGAAGGAGAAAAATATGTATTTGGTGAGAATTGAACCAATTTATATGGATAAATAATACAAGATTCGACTAAATGTATCATTCAACTTTTTTGGAGTAGACGGTATGAGGGTCATCAAATAATATTAGATTAATTTTAGAAAATATATACTTCTAATTTAATTAAAAATCATGTCCATCACAATTCATCCATATAAGGGGTCGTCTCTGTATGTAGATTATTATCACAAGCCTGACTTTGATATCAAAATTTAATTTATGAGGTGGAAATTAAAATTTACTTATAAACTTCACAGACCTTTTTCTCATATTCTATGAAAAAAGATTTATGAGTGTTACCCTTGCTGTCATGGAAATTTAATCTCCACCCCAAATATAAGTTCATGAAATGAAAGATTGTAAATAACACCCATTAATAAATAAATAAATCTTAATAGTGTATGTATTTCCTTTTAAGTATTGTTGCGTCAAATTAAATTATTACGAGAACGACCAAACTTAAAATTATTGTGATATGCTAGCTACTTGCACATGCTACATACATCGCAATCATGAATGCATTGATTTAAAAATTTATGGTTTTAGTTTTTATCGAACATTAAATTCAAGATAATATGTACCTCTTTTTTTTT
>JAJOOO010003139.1:0-18059 GCA_029582685.1 Solanum piurae | reverse complement strand
ATAAGTTTTAGATATTCAGCTAATGAACAGAGGGATATGTTTTATATATTCAACTGATGAATGAATTTCTTACAATGTGATTTTATACAAAAACAACAAGAGTAATGGAATGACAGTTGAGGTCTAGGGAGGGTAGAATGTACATAGATATTACACCTACCTCATGGAGTTAGAATGTGATTTTATAGTATATTTAAAATTGAATTATAATAGAAACTTTAGATGTCAAGAGTTGTGGAATGACAAAAGAGGGAAGATGGAATATAGGTATTTTATACAAGATCATTCACACCAATAGAAAAATATAAAGTAAAAACTTGGTCAGTTGTGCATTCATCATAAAGACTTAGTTTAGACCATACCTCCAAATGCCACATTAGTAGTAGGAAACATCAAAAGTGGAGGAAGCTTCAAAATCAAAATCACATCCAAAAAAGAAACATAAAAAAATATGAGATGAAAATAAAAATTGTCTATGTAATCAACTTTCGAAAGTGCCATAACAGACAAATCTAATATGCAATTGAATAGGAGGAAGTGGAAAACAAAAACAAAAAAAAGAGTAGAACAACTTAAAGGACTAATGGACCTAACCCAATAACATATTGAAGATATCATCTTGGTCCCTTCACACATTACTGAATGAAAGGAAACCCTAAAGAGATAGTGCAATAAGAAGTTCCAATCACAAAGTAATGGAAAAAAACAGAGACAAAACAAAGGTTGAAAATAGGAAATCACTAAATGAATTGATCAATTTATCATGCCTACGTTGGTTCGATGATTTGCAATATGCATTCACCAGTTCATGAGTCATCCTAGACATCACTTCAAATACAAGATAATGGTGAAAGTCATCTCATATAAAATAAAGTACAATTTGTTTGAATTCCCTCCCAAATAATAGCACAGTAATAGTATGAGTCTATGAGATGTGAGTAAAAATTATATCAGTGTTAGTTGACTTTGTAAAAAATCCCACATCTATTCCATCGTTAATGATATTCTTGGAGGTCATCTTTATCGTCACTATCAAGTCTCAAATTGAAAGCACATGTAATGAACATAATGAAGCTTATAAATTGTCAAATTTCAAAGCAAAATAACTTTAAGCCATAAGCCACCAAAATTGCTGTTAGAACATTACTCATTTCAAGCCAAAAGCAGTAGCAGCATGTAGTTAATACACTATAGCTTCCACAACTACTATAGCTTCCACAACTACTATTCTAGCTTATTTCTTGACAAGGATGTGAAAAGTTATTCTCTATCAAAAAAAAGTGCTCACAGTATCGTTATCACAAATAGGTTACCTGCAAAAATACTCGACTATATCTAGCTTATTAAAGTTATTCTTTGAAGCTTTTTGGCTATTAGAAATATGGATAGATAAAATATTTTTGGATAAGAAACCTAGAATGTTTTCATTTTATTTTCTTGTGGTTGACTCGACAAATAACACATTGAATTGACTTGCTGAAGTTAGAGATTCTTTAGTTCTCGTACAATTATTCGTTTGAAGATAGTTCACGGTTTAATTTGTCAAGATATAATTATATTAAACGAATTAATAAAAATTTTCTTACAGAATATAATGGAGCGTGTTGTGAATCCTGGACCGACTGATCGTACACTTCTTCTCTCTCAGCATGAGCATAAATCATAATTGTTATGGAAAGGTGAGATATCATTTAGTAGCCTTATGAGGACGGTGCACATGAATGATGCTTGGAATTTATTTCGTTTGCATCGACCTCATGGACGTGTTGAGGAGATCTTACATAGGTCAGGACTGTATGATGTAGTTTGTGTGGGCAGGATGCAGTTTGACCGTGCCCTTGTTACAGCTATGGTTGAGCGCATGGGCGAATTTACGTTGAACGAAGGGGGTTCCTTCGTCAAAAAATTACACTATATATATAAGTTTAAATTTTTAATATACATGTATATATATACTATTGAACCCCCTGAACATACACCAAAGGCGTAGCTCAGTGGCGTTGGGGGTTCAGGAATTTGCTCTATTGCATGCGAGGTCGCGTGTTCGAATCCGGGCAGAGACATTTCTTTTATCAGCTTGTATTTTAGGCGATTTAATTTTTTTTTAAATAATAATAATCCAATCAGAAAATGATGTTTAGTTCCAAAAAATTAAAACGTTGATTGAGAATTTAGGATTTATTAGTTTAATCCCTAATTATAAAGTCAAGTATTAAAAAATCCCTTTCTTCTTGATTCGACCGTTTAATCCGACCCGTTTATATCCGATTCGACCCGTTTATTTGTGGATATTATTTACGTGATTAATTTTTTTTTGAACCCCCTTGATGAAAATCCTCCCTCCGCCACTGATTGAGCGTTGGAGGCCAGAGACTCATTGCTTCCACTTATCTTTTGGTGAGGTCACGATTACATTACAGGATGTGCAGGTCTTGTTTGGTTTGCGCATCGATGGTGATGATGTGTGCATGCATGATGCTGCACGAAGGATTTGTCCATGGCGTACTTTATTAGAGACACTCACAGGATGCGCCATAGCACCTGCTGATATGGATGGTGCGAGCCGGGTGGCTTTTTGTCTTAATAATGAAGTCTTGGTTCTGATTTTATGATCCAAAATAAAGAATGGAGCATACGAATATATAGTGTTGGTACTTAGATTTATTGTTGTATTGCTAGATCTCTTTAAAGATGGATCTCTTTATTTTTGTCAATTAATTTTCAATTTCTACTATCTAACTTTCTATTTGCAGACCACTTTGTCACCACTCTTGTCTCCAGATGTTACTTTCAAAAGCACGCTTGCGACCAAGATATGCTTTTCTTCTGCATATCAAAATGTCATATGCTTTAAGAACGGTTGTTTGACAGTCTTTGATGGAAAACCTGAAAAGTAAAAATAATATTAATTATCAAATAAAAAATGAATATTTTCTTATTAAAGAAAAATCATCTAAGGATAAAATAGTTCCTTGGCATTTTTTCTATATCAACATTGAGGACGTTAGTAATCATCTCAACATCCAAGTTGAAATGTCCATCGCGGCACGTACCCATATCACATGTATGTTCTTTAATGTATCTTCCAACTTTCCATATGTTAATATGTTTATCATTAAAAGAAGTTAGCCTAAATCGACATCCTTGTTCTACACGCCTGCAAACAAGTCGCCATGATTTCTTTGTCGATTTAATAACAAAGTACTCCCTCGCTATCTTTAAATGTAGAAGCTTAACTGCTCTTTGCAACTGCTTCTTTAAATTGAACAACATGCCTTTTTCAATATAAATAGCACCATTCATGAATTATTCCGGTTCACCCCACGTACATTGTGATGTATATTCATCATGTGTATCGCCAAAGATATCTGGACCATCTTGGAGATGATCCAGATAAGGAATTTCATGATTACGAAACGGACTCATGAATATTGATCTTGGCGACCGATTGGGCATTAAAAAATCATCATCACTTGATGATGCCTCAAATGGAACATTATCTCCTGATTCCTCGGCATTAGGCAAATCATCACTATCACTAGCTGAAGGTGAGCCGTAATTTGGAAGGTCACGATCATCGATATTCACAGGATCAATGGGCTCATCTTGTGTGATATTTTCCCTATATATGTAAAACAATATAAATATTTGTCTCATGCAATTAACTTACTTAAATAAAAAATCAAGTGTTGGACATACAGACAATCATCTGCATCAAAAGTAGGCGAGACATGAAAATTTGAGGATGTCCCAATATTTTCCGTTATTTCAAAGTGTGAGGACTGACCAAAATAATTATCTAGTCCATAACTTGGAGCAATATTCCTATTTTGCTGAGGTAAACCGCTACAAAATATATAATAACAATAATAATAATAATAATAAGAATAATAAATCATATAAATTAATAAAATAATTGACAAAATCAACAAATAATAATCGAAATATAATTATTGAGCATTACCAGTTACTTTCATTGATAGTTCGTTGAAATCAACATCATATCGACCGGTAAGAATATTTTGATAATGAGTCATGTTAGAAAAATCAGTAGATTGAGTTATCGGAAATCCATCAACGCTATTACGATTTTCTAATCGGGGATGGACATCGACCGATAAAGGAGAAAGTTGTTGACTAGTCTTAAGCTCCTTCCTAACATAGATTTCAAGTATTGTTAACTTGATTTGATCTATGTAGTCATTTGGAACCCTCAAAAAGTCGGTCAACGATTCGTCATTATAGATAATCCACTCTCCAAAATTTACTTGTCCTTGTGATAAAAATGAAGTAGGGTATTTTCCGACTATAATCAAATTATAATCAATACTGTTTATACCCATTCTTTTATAAATTGATGAAATAAATTTATGATATAGGACATTAATTGAATACTTAGCATTGTGTTTGGGAGGACAATTATAATAAATGGTATTTCCGTCATGTATAATTTCGCCATCTCAATAAATCGAAACTCTAACTTTTGGTTTAGAAGACATTTTTTTTTGAGATTGAAATGAACAAATATAGAAGACTTTATGTTGTAGGTGCTATCAATTATGTTTGAATGTCTTCCTTAGATAGAGATTGGAGGATTTTTCAGAATAAAAAAATAAAAATACATAGTGTAATAATTTTTTCCGTTTTTATGATATGTCAAATCAATATAATTGTATGACAAACAGTGCAAAAGCTTCATAAAGAGATAAAAACGTGAAAAATATTCCTCTTTGTAAAACATAATTTTTTCTTACACTTTATAAAGTGTAAGAAAAAGTTCCACTTTACAAAGTGCAAAACTTACACTTTATAAAGTGTAAGAAATAGTTCCATTTTATAAAGTGTAGGAAATAGTTGCGTTATTTATTAAAATATACACGTTATGAGACTAACGGAAAACGTTTAGAATATTAGATAAAGTGGCATTTTTTCTTCCACTAAGCCTATTTTAGTTACTTACTAAAGTAGTGGCTTATTTTGATCACTTTTATATTTTTGTGGCTTATTTAGGTTCCCAACTCAAAAATATACAACATACAAAACTGTGTTGTATAATTTTTTTTAATTTTGAGGCCACATTGAAGGTATAACCACAGTACACAAATATCAATAAATCCATTGTTTGGATTATAGGCAAGAACTAACACTATGTTTGGATCATTGTTATCCATTGTTTCAAAATTTATTCTATTGTAATATATTGTATTGTATTGTACTGTACGGTAGATACAATATTTAGCTAGACTGTATTGTTTGTTGTTGTTTAATAACATTTTTATTATTTGGTTTGATTGTATCGTATTGTATTGTAATTTATAAATTTACTAAAATATTCTAAATTATTCTAAGTACTAAACTTATCAATAATTACTAATAAAATAACAATACTATCATGCTTATTTTTTTTATGTCATATGAAAATAACATAAAATTATATCATCAATTATATTATATTATCAAATATTATCATCACGTTTGTATCTAGATTGATTTAATTATATTTAAAAAATTATATAAAGTAATATGTTGAAAGAGACAAAAATATGAAAAAAAGAAAGAAAAGGGAAGTGCTTAAAAAGAAGAAGAAAGAGGTAGAACAAACAACCAAACCTAAAAGGAGACAAAGCAACATAGTAGTTGTTGGGTAGGAGGTTTGACTGTTTGAGTGAGATTAAATAGTATAGGGTAAAAGGTAAAATAATATTATGAAATATTAAGTAAGGATAGAACTGGAAAAAGAAATTAAGTATCAATGGAAACACACTAAATTGGTTGTTCGAAAAAATGAGGGTTTTCATTGTTACATAACAACGAAATTTAACAATACAATACAATACATTTTAAGTAACAATCAAAATAAACATTATACGTATGGTAACAATACAATACAATGGATAACAATGATCCAAATAGAGTGTAAATGATATATCATTCATTTTCCCCTATTTTCATTTACACTCCAAATGTAGTTATGACTTATTAAACACCTTAATTATGCCATCAAATATGTGCCTATTGAAGCCTTTCAGTGACATTACTTTTGGAAGAATGTGGCTTAAGTTTCTCCATTTTGGAACATATATAGAGTATACCACTACAAATTCACCAAGGTATGAATGAAAAATCTAATAATTTTCCTAAAATAGACATTACTAATACTCCTTCCGTCCCATTTTATATGTCATTCCTTTTTATAAATATCTGAACCACAATACTTGTCATTTTACAAGTGTAAAGTTACATAATTTCTTAATACAAGTGCAAAATAAAAATGTGACATATAAAATGAGACGAAATGCAAGTGCAAAATAAAAATGTGACATATAAAATGAGACGGAGGGAGTATGTAATATGTATCATTACAATCACATAATAAAAACAATTATTGTACTAAGAATTGTAGGGCTTTACCCTTGATGAGGGAGCCCTTTCAAAAATTCTCACTAGCTGCGTCATTGCCCCAAGCGCAAAGATACTTTTAACATGTTTTCGGCATTCCGATTTATATTAAACCTCCCTGTCTTAGATGGTTAACCGATGTGGGAATTTTCAGCAAACAAAGGCAGCTTAGACATAAATTAATTAATAGTAAATGTTCCAAGGATGTAATGACTTCTTTTTCCATGTTGCGGAAAGCCAGAATTTTCATTAAGAAGATTCAAAATATAAAAAAATAAATCTATGAAAAGTCAAGAGAATTCAAAATATAAAAAAATAAATATATGAAAAGTCAAGAGAATTTAAAATCTCTTATACGCACATAAAAAATAATTTTAACCATAAATAAACTGTATAATTTTTGCCCTCCAGCTTTGGGAGGAGTAGTGCTGGCCGCTGGGCTTCATGACAAGCAACCAAAGAAAACTTAGTATCAAGCCCATTTATATTTTGTGTATATTGTGTAAAGATAGCCCATTTGCTTGTACTTAGTTTGGCATTATATCAAATTACACAAACATTTCTATTATATTTACTAATTCTCCCTATAATTTGAAATAATACATTTTGTATTAACAATTAATAATTTTGAACCATATTTCAAGTCTGATACACCTAGATACATGTTTTATACACTTAGATATATGTTTTTTGATACACAGAAATAGGGAGAGAGGCGAGCAAGAATAGGAGGGAGGCGAGTGAGACTTGTCTATGTATCTCAGATACATGTGAATCACACTAGATACACTTTAGATACACGTATTTGCATGTATCTGGAATACCAAATACATAGGAAAGTGGCGAGCGAGATGATTCATCCAAGGTAAAAGAAATGAAATGAAAATTATATTATATACTTTTTATATTGTGGCCTATGGGCTAATAAAAAAGGTTCTTCCTATAATAACATAAAGAAACTTCAAGCACAAAAACAATGCTACCATTAGATAATATTAACATCACAAACTTCTTGGATACTTGTAAGCAAAAATATATTGCAATTATGGATTCTATCTTCTTCACGTGAAATAATGCCCCTTGAATCATCCAATACTTATTAAATCATGTTACTTGTGTCTAAATTTATGATACTTTATATTTAATTGATCTAAGAATAGTAATATTTTCTTTTATATTTAATTTTTTATTTTATTTTTAATGAGATAATTTATCGCTTTGGAATATTTTATGACTTTTTAAAAATCATGTATTTTAGTTATGTTTTTTTTAACTTCATGCTCAATCAAACACCTTCGAATAAATTGGGACAAAGAAAATATTTCTTTAAGAAATTGTAATGATCTATCCTGCCGTTTTGAGTATTAGGACTCTTTTTCCTTAAATAAGCCTCTTAATAGTATATAGTAATGACTTATGGAGATGAATAACACGATTTTTAATAAATTCTTGACTAAAAAAGTATTCCAAGAAAATGGGGTTGACAAAAGCAAAAGTAAAAACTATAAAAAAAAATATGGTAGAAAAGAAAAATATTAGCAACAAAAATCAAAAGGATAGCCTAATAAGTGAAAGAAACAATTGTGTAGTAGTAATACAATTTGAAGAATAATATAGTACTATAATAATAATAATGATACTGAGAAGTACAAGAGGGAGGAGCATATAAGGTGTTCTAAGCTAGAATTGCTCTTTCATAGGAAAGAGAAAATCACCCGACTATCGACTAACACTCTATTTTAATCCATGTGAATTACACTAGATACACTCTAGATACACGTATTTATATGTATCTGGTTTGATTTGCATATATCTGGAATACCAAATACACAGGAAAGTGGCGAGCGAGATATTTCATCCAAGGTAAAAGAAACGAAAAATATATTATATGGTTTTTATATTGTGGCCTATGGGCTAATAAAAAGGGTTCTTCCTATAATAACATAAAGAGACTTCAAGCACAAAAACAATGCTATCATTAGATAATATTAACATCACAAACTTCTTGGATACTTGTAAGCAAAAATCATATATATTGCAATTATGGGTTCTATCTTCTTCACGTGAAATAATGCCACTTGAATCATCCAATACTTATTAAATCATGCTACTTGTGTCTAAATTTATGATACTTTCTATTTAATTGATCTAAGAATAGCAAAATTTTCTTTTATATTTTATTTTTTATTTTATTTGTAATGAGATAATTTATTGCTTTGGAATATTTTATGACTTTTTAAAAATCATGTATTTTAGTTTTTTTTTTTAACTTCTTGCCCAATCAAACACCTTCAAATAAATTGGGACAAAAAAAATATTTCTTTAAGAAACTGTAATGATCTATCCCGCCGTTTTGAGTATTAAGACCCTTTTTCCTTTAATAATCCTTCTTAATAGTATAGAGTTATGACTTACGGAGACGAATTACACGATTTTTAATAAATTCTTGACTCAAAAAGTATTCCAAAAAAATGGGGTTGACAAAAGCAAAAGTAATAACTATAAAAAAAAAATGTGGTAGGAAAGAAAAATACTAGCAACAAAAATCAAAAGGATAGCCCAATAAGTCAACAATTGTGTAGTAATACAATTTGAAGAATAAGATAGTACTATAACAATAATGATACTGAGAAGTACAAGAGGGAACATATAAGGTGTTCTAAGCTAGAATTGCTCTCCCATAGGAAAGAGAAAATCACCCGACTATCGATTAATACTCTATTCTAATTCTTGTCCTCCATACTTTTCTATTGTCATGACCCGAGTCTACACCCTGGACGTGGCCAACACTCAAGAATCATTGCTGGTCCCCAAGCGAACCCTCGTCCTGGATGACTACAAGCGGAAGACTAACTTAAGCATGCAAAAGCTTAAAAACTGAATAAATATTCATGAAACTTAAATAGAAAGCTTTAACTCAAAAGAAAATTCCGAATAAAATAAATTATTCAACTCTCCATAAAATAGGCAACTTAAGTCTTTAAAACATTTGATAAAATAAATGATATAGACTTCTCAACTATACTGACTATCTATGAAGCCTCTAACTGATAAGGATGGAAGTCGGAACCACGATATCCTAACAACTGATATAACTGAAAGGTAAATGAAATCCTTTGAAAGCAAGGAGGCTCACCATAGCTAACTCGAACTCTCGGATGTATCAACGAAACTCTTGTTGATGATCCTGAATACTTGTGTCTGCATCATGAGAAGATGCAAGCCAAATGGCTCAGTACGTGGAATGTACGAGCATGTAAGGAGAATTCTAAAGCATAACATAAGCTTGAACTTGATAAAAATGGAAACATACTTACCTCTTTTCAAACTTACTCAACTCAAGGAATACTCAATGATACTCAAAACTACTCAACTTACTCAACTCATAAGTACTCAAGAATAAGATACTCAACTCAGAGATTAGATACTCAACACGAAGATATGATATTCGACTCTAGGTACTAAACTCAATATAAAGCAACAATACACATCCAATAAATGGAAAGCTTTATAAAACAGTAAAAACAACTTAGTTCGTTAAAGAAAATGCAATAACAAACTCAACTTTACTTATTTAATAAAGTAATATAGTTTCTGTGGGAGATTCTCTAACCGACAACCACCACATGAGCCTAAGTGGTGATACAACGTCTTGCTCACGCCGCCAGAACTGTCCTATACTTTTCCATCAT
Source organism: Solanum piurae (assembly GCA_029582685.1). NCBI lineage: Eukaryota > Viridiplantae > Streptophyta > Magnoliopsida > Solanales > Solanaceae > Solanum > Solanum piurae. The sequence goes on along the minus strand of JAJOOO010003139.1, from coordinate 7,968 downwards.
ATAGAACGCTTAACTTAGTGGATCCACTAGCTTAACTTATGTGATTATCTAAAAAGTATGACCCATTAATACCCATGATGGCTACATGGTTTATGGAGACTTGAGTTAATATGAACTCGCATCCCCATATCGGTGCTCAATACTACTCCCAAAAAATATACTTAGCTCATATATTTTTAAAATAACTTCTTTCTTTGGTTTGAGATAATTACTCAAAACTTAGTTTAAAAGCTCTCTTGACATCGATGTTCCCTTTCTTGCTCAAAACTCTTTTGGAAATCTCAGTTTCCTCTCATCTTAAATGTGAAAACATTTACTCTTGGGAATACTTAGTTCCCATATATCATTTTAATGAAAATGAACTTTACTCTTACTCTTTACTCAACGTCAAAGCTTAAGTCTTAAAACAAAGTTTAAACATTTGTAAACGACTTCTTAAAATATGGTTCATGCCGAATTATGGACATGAACGACTCAATGCAAGGTTTTCAATAACCATAGATCAAACTCAATACTTGGAACTCAAGAACTTCAATGATAGTACTCATTTCCAGAATGCTCAACTCAGAGGGTTCATGCGGAATTATGAGCATGAACTACTCAACTCAAGGACTCAAAGATACTTCTCATCTCAAGACTGATCGACTTATAGTGTTCATGCGGAATTATGGGCATGAAATATTCAACTCAAGGACTCAAAGATGCTTCTCAAAAGGGATTATGAACTCAACACTTAAAGGCTTAGAACTTGAAGATACCACTTCTCTAAAGGATACTCAACTTACGACGTTCATGCGGAGTTATGGGCATGAAACAACTCGACTCGATGATCTACATAACAATATGGAACTCATGATACAACTCTTCTCATTCTCATACTTACTTTCTCAAAATTTAACTCAAATCGATTATGGATCTCAAAGGATTCACAATTGAACTCAAAACTTTCTGGAACTATACTCTTAACTCTCTCTTGAATGTGAATTATGAATTCAAGAGTTATGGTTCATGCTATGAAAGATCGCATGATGACAAAGTAGACTCAATAATACATTCTTCTCATCCTCATACTCATTTGCTCGAGTCCTGAAACAAGTTACTAGAAGTTGTAGAAGACTCCTCAAAAAGACTCAAATGGACTTTCTTAGAATATTCGAAAGAATTCTCAAAACTTAACTCTTAACACTTCCTTGAATTTGAATTATGAATTATGAATTCAAGGTTATTATCATGCTATGAATGATTTCTAGGTGTTCATAAGTGGTTTAGAATCAAAGGGGAGTAAATGTACCCTTTGCAATAACTCAAACGGACGAAACAATGATGAACGGGTGGGGGCAGGCGACCCTGGCGCGGGGCGCCAACCCTAACATTCAGAGAAGTGGTTGGGGAGTGTGAACACCTAATTTTTGACCAAAACATAAAGATTTTACACCCAATTTTAATATTTCAGTAGGGTTATATTTAAAATAAATGAAAAATAAATAAACTGAAAATTACAACAAATTATAAGTTCACTTTATGTTTAAAGTTTAATAAAGAAAGCTTGTGAATTTAATGTATTTGTTTAATCCTTTAACTTTTAACTAGTCTAAAAAAAATAAAATAATAATAATCGTATATCTTATGAAAAAAAAAAAGATAGAAAGAAGAATCCTAATAATTGTAAATTACCTTACCTTTATCCTAATTACCCCCAACTTCCTTAACTTATTTCCTAAAAATCCTCCTCCCATTTAGTTTATTTTATTTTTATTCTATTTATTCTTCTTCTTTTTTTTTCTTCTCCTCTTGCACGATCTTTTCTTTTTTTTTTCACACGTTTCTTTTTTTTATTATTTTATTTTTTCTTTCTTCGTTCTTTTTTTTTTTTTTTTTTTTTTTGTTTTATTATTATTTATTATTTGTTTTGTTAATATTATATTACTATTTTTTATTTTTATTCCTTTATCTCAACCCTAAAATTCTCAACTAGATTTCAAACTAAACTCCCCACTCTTTCACGTTCTTTTAAGTTAGCATCAGACTCACATCTAAAATAATATAAAAACACGCTCAGTAAAAAAAAAGAGACAGACAGAAAAAGCGAGAGAAAAAAAACACAGAGAGCAAAAGCAAAGAGAAGAAAATGTGAGTTTTCTTTTGTGAATTAAGTCTAGAGTTCGAGGTTTCGTTCGTGGATCTTAAAGTTAGCCTCGCTAAACTTTGGAAATCGCAGTTGTTTTTGTGGTGAATCAATTTTCGCGGCGAGGTAACTCTAAATTCTCGCATGATTTGAATAGAATACTTGTACGAAAACTCGATTCCAATAATATGAAGTTCTTTGAATCGCATGTTATTATTATGTAATATCAATCTGTGATGCATGTTGTGATTATTTTTGAGAAATTACGAATGCTTAGGAAAACGGAACCGAAGACGTTTCTTGCTAAAAAATAATATAAAAATAAAAATAAAAGATGTATCATACATTTTTTTTTTATGATTGTCTTATGCTCTTTAGATGCAATTAATATTGAAATTGGTTTCGTGATATCTAATTTTGAATAGTTAATGTTTCTTGGAGCTTAGTTTTCACTTAAGAAAATTTTGTTGAAATTATTTGTAGACTTGTTAGATTATGATATAGACTGAAGTTTAATTGATTAGTGACTTAGAAAACCTATGTGGAATGTGTTTTAGTCTTATTTTTAATGTATTATTTTGATTAAAAAAAATAGTTCACCTTTAGAATAAGTGTTAAGATGATTATCGCTTTAATTCTAATTATTAAGGTATATAATTAAGAAGATATATGAATATTTATTTAGAGATTTATGGTAAAAAATAAATAATGAATAATTAAGAACACTAATCTTTAAAAAATGAGAAAGCATAAGAAAAAAAAAAAAACAGAACAAACGCAAACTGAAAAGAATAATAATAAAAATAGAGCGTAACAGAAAAAAAAATAAAAAATTTAAACCAAAAAGTAAGAACAAAAAATAAATAAAGGAACATAATGTAAAAAATGAAAAAGTATAATAATGAAAAAATAAAGAAAAGGAAACAGAAAACGTAAGACAAAAGAAAAAATGATTAAAAAAATAAAATTAAAAAACAAAAGAAGAGAAGCAACAGAACGTTAAAATAATAAAAAAAAATAAAGAAGAAAAACGTGTAGCTAAAAAATCCTAAACATAAAATTTTAATTCCTATTTTAAATCTAAAAAACAATACACTCCTAAATTAACTTGAACTCAAAAAATCTCAATCCTACACAAATTCTAATTCCTAGCAATTAGATACCTACATACTTTCTATCCACAAAATAAAATAAAATACAAATACATGAAAAAAGGAGAAGAAAAGAAATTACAAGACATTTCAAGATTTGTAAATATCCATCTCTTAACTTTATTTTATTATTATGTTTAAATAAATTTATGTGATATACATATTTTTAATTAATGAACATATATTAATAAAATAAAGTAGTCTTAAATAGGTTTAAAATAAGTCAAAGAATGAGGGTAAATAATATTTTATTAAGCATATAATATAATATTCAAAAAATAATTTAAGTCATATATATAGTCAATAAAGCGACCGTGCTAGAACCACGGGACTCGAGGGGTGCCTAACACCTTCCCCTTGGTCAACAGAATTTCTTACTCGAATTTCTAGTTCGCAGACCAATAAAATAAAGAGTCAAATTTCCTTTTGATTAGGGATTTAAATAATAAGGTGACTTGAAACACCAAAACTCAATTCCAAGTGCGACTCTGAATAATAAAATAATCCCTTTTCAAAACGTCACTTTAATTGGAAAAACTCTCTTTCTTTCAAACCATACATTTAATTTTGAGGGAAAATAAGAGGCGTGACAGATGACGACTCCGCTGGGGACTCAACCAGAATTCGAGCTTGCAAATATTGACTTGTGTATGGCTTTATTTATTTATTTCTTCATTTATGTTTTGGATATTGTATTTGTTGGCTGAATGTGCTAATTGTTTACTTTTTTACTATTTTAATATTGTTTGAATTGCATTATAACTGTCTTCTCTTGCGCACCCCTCTGAGTCTTCTATTATACCATTATGGAAATTGCGACTGCGCACCCCGCTTCTGTCAAGATAGCCAGTGGATCTTCGGTCCATGGTGAAGGATTTTTAGTCACACATGTTTAGAATGGGGAGCACCCATTCACAAAGCCGGAAAGCGCTGCTACCGGTACGTTGCTACTCCCTAACTCGAGTTGTCCGCTCGTTTTACAACCAGTCTAGATACATATCTTCACAAGTTCAACTCTAGTAGAACTGAAACCTTTAGACATAATTTCCTTACTAGGTTTTTATCTGCATCATGTGCATTTAACTTAGCAAGACTCGGCATGGGGGCCAGATCTGTCTAGGACAAGTACCTTTCTTGAGACCATCATGTACATTTTTGTGCTACTTGTTGCATCATGTGGAAGACTATAACAAATGTTGACCGGCTTTAGATAATTGACTAAATGATAAAAATGTTTATTTTTACCCACTTTCAGCAAATGAATCAAGATAAACAAATTAAAAATAATATATATACATATATATAAAACCCTCAATTGTATTTTCGCTTTTATCAAAACATCAAGTTTTTACAAAATAAAATAAAATAATAGTGCATGTACACATAATTTTTTTTTTTTTTTTATATATATATATATGTATGTCTTCAAATTTGTTTCAAATAGTGCATGTCCACCTTCTTTTTATTTCTTTTTCTTTCTCTTCTTCATGATTCACTTGTCAAAATTATCTCTTTATCCGATCATTCTTTCCGAAAACAACCTAAGCTTTCCCTAAGGAAGGTCAACAAAAGTCGTTTTCGAAAGAATGACCACTTTAGGCATTCTGAGTCATTTTTCATATTCTTTTTTTTTCTCTTTCAACTACTCCGACAAATGATTTCGAATGATCAAAATTTCATAAGTTAAATTTGGTTTAAATCGCGAGTTTCTTTTCCTAACCAGGTAATCATGAGATCTATGAGATGTGATAAAAGACCAAGGGATGAAGCAGTCGAAATGGTCAATGATCCCCCAAAGTTCATGTTCACGGATAAAACTCCACCACTACTCATGGCTTGGTGGAACGATATGCATGAGTTTACGCAAACTGAGATATTCAAACATCTTGGTTTCCTCACGGATATCATGAGATTTAGTCGTGACAGAGCTTTGATCGAGGCTTTGATTCCGTTTTGGGATTCTACAAGCAATGTGTTTCGCTTTAGCGATTTTGAGTTGACGCCTACATTGGAGGAGTTAGGTGGTTTCACAGGGTTAGGCAAGGATCTCCGAAGCAAAACACTCATAGCCCCAAGAAGCGTCAGCGAAAACAAATTTTTAGAACAAATGCACATCATCCATCCTCATAAGGAGTGTTTCGATAATGGGTTGGTTTCCTTGGAATTTCTATACTCAAGATATGGAAAGAAAGAAGGATTTTCAGACTACGGGAAGCAACTTAAAAATGGGCAACACCTCCCCACCTGGGAAAAGCATAGACAAGAAGCATTCATGGTGGCCTTTTTGGGAACCATGGTTTTTCCAAGGAGAGATAAAAAAATCAGTATTCGTCTGTCGGGAATAGTCACTATTATGATGAAGAAAAAGAAATCCACTATCTTGCCAATGATGTTGGCTGACATTTATCGTGCATTCTATTGCAAATGTGGTTTTTGGAGCACTTGTATCGCCATCGTTTTGCGACAGATTTCAAATATGAATGGACGAATTATATTTTGAGCCACCCAGATAGGATGAAAGAATTAGTAGACAAATTGCCAAAAGGTGTCAAAGCGTGGAGACATTATCTTCTTAAATTAACTGCATCTGATATTACATGGAACTATCATTGGTTCCCTGCGAGTGAGGTAATTTTTATGTCTTCCTATCGTCCATTCTTTGTTCTGACAGGCCTTCGAGGATTTCAACCATACATACCCCTTCGGGTGTTACGCCAACTAGGACAAAGACAAATCTTACCTAGGGCCGAGGATACACAGAGTTTCATATGGGAGGTGTCGTCTGAAGATCGAGATCGAGAATCAGAAGCTTAAAAGATTTGGGGTGGTAGTCGAAATTTAAGCTCGAAAGCTATGGTAGACGATCGTGTTGAAGGAGAAGTAGACCCCTCATACCTTCATTGGTTCTTTGATCAAGCCCCCCTCAAAGTAATGCCCGAAGGATCAGCGCGAGAACTCAGAGATCGAGAAGAAGAAATTGAAGTCAGAATCAAGCAAGCTCGGCTCGAGATGGAAAGAAATTACAGGTCTACTCTAGATATCCTCAGTAATGACCTAAAGAATGCTAGAAACGAGTTGGCTCAACGTGATGCAATATTCGAAGAGAGAGTTAGGTTGATTAAAAAAAAGGCTGAAAAGGAACATCAATCCACCATTTGAACCTTACATGAGGATTTGGGCATTGTCACAGGTGCTATGGAGCAACAAGAGGAGGAGTATAAAAAAGAAAAGATCCTCTTAATGCACACACATGCTAGACTACAAAATCAGTTAAAAGCTTCAATGGGACGAGAAACAGACATAGCAAAGCGTTTCACATCGTATCAAGCAGAAGTGGCGATCGAGAGAAACCAATGGATGGGGGAGCATGAAGAACTTCATAAACAAATCGAAGAGCTTCAGGCACATGAAGAGGATTTGGCCCACACGGTTGGTACTACTCAAGAATGGTTGCAAAATTGTCACGAGAATATGGAGGAGGCCAAAGGACAAGTGCTTCAACTGACAGAGAGCTTGATTGATGTTTATGGTGGTTATCTACATCGGAGTGATGAGAGCTTGGGTCGACAGGCGCGTGCACTGGCCCCACATCTGCCAAAAGCTTTGTTCAAGGTCTACTCTAGCCTGGGGGGCAATTGATGATCAAGAAATATTGGAGAAGGATTTTTTTATTTATTTATTTATTATTTCTTTTATTTTCATTTTGTCGAAGTTTGTTTTAATCTTTAAGTACTTTGATGTTTTTGGTCATTTATTTTAAGAACATTTAGATGTGAATGATGTTTTCATGTTAAGTTAAATAAATGTCGTGTTTTCTTTTTCAATACCTCTCTTTCACGAACTACGTAATGATCTGATTCATGTTCAACATGATACGTAGGCAACCTTCAACAAGTTCGATCAAAATGCGTTCAAAATATTCAGACGAGTAAAGGATAGGACTAAAAGACAAAAGCAAGTCGTCCGAAGCCGGGATGAAACATAAAAGTCTTCCAAAACTCATTGTAGAAATAAGAATAATTTAGGTGCATAACATACAACGTGTGATTAATATTTCGAAAGTGCTGAATCCTAACACATTTGTTTCTATATATAAGAGAGAAAGAGTTTAAAGGTGGTTGGTTTGTGAAAAGAGCTGGCATCTCATCAATATAACACAAGATCAAAAGGGAAAGCAAAAATGACACGCAAAGACGGAACAGAGTCGGGAAATGACGAAGCCCAAAATCAAATGGTTGCACAAGAATCAGTACCTGTAAAAGAGGTCAAAATGTTGAGACAACAGATGGCCGAAATGTATGAAGTTTGGATGAATGGGCAGGCTCCCCTATCTTTAATTCGGGAATACCTAAATGTGAATATGCCATTCCCCATTCAAGTCTCAACAAGCGACCCCATTTATCCACCTGGATTTGGGCCCTACGTTAACACATCTAATACTGTTGGAACCTCCTCGATACACCCGTTGAATCCACCTATGATGAACAATCCACTCTTCATGCCAACTGTGCAAACTAATGCAATTCCTCAACCAACACTAGTACAAAAATCTAATGATGATCCTATACCCAAAGATCAATACGGCCAAGGTCAAGCCCCTAAATTGACTTTCAAAATTCCTGACTCTTACCACCACACTCATCAATACAGTTCCCCCGTCGAGGTTGAAAAAACCACTAAGGACGACGAACA
>JAJOOO010003137.1:0-26260 GCA_029582685.1 Solanum piurae | reverse complement strand
GAATGATGTCACGACCCAACTAGAAAATAGAAATTATATAGGATAGTTCGAATTGATGGAACGACCCCAAAAAGAGAAATAATATGGGTAGGGTCGGAATGATGGCACAACCCTACGCAAATCAGATTTGAGGAGTCACCGGAAAGACAAATGGAACTATGCAAATCAAATTTGAGGAGTCACTGAAAAGACACATGATGCTATGCAACTCAGACATGAGAAAATAGTTCGGAAAAATCCACGGTACTACACAAATTAAATATGAAAAGTAGTCCGGAGAGATTCACGGTGCTACGCAAATCAGATATGCAAAAAAAAGGTAGTCACCATAAGGATGGCATGGTGCTACACAAATTAAATATGAAAAAGTAGTAATCGGAATGATGGCACGGTGCTACATAAATTAAATATGAAAAAGTAGTCACCGGAATGATGGCGCGGTGCTACACAAATTAGATATAAGAAAGTAGTCACCGGAATGATGGCACGGTGCTACACAAATTAGATATGAGAAAATAGTCTTTGGAAAGATACACGGTGACCCAACTTTTGCTAACATAATCGTTGGCCGAATGGGCGGCATATATGGATAATAGCCGCCCGCCGGCAGCGAAAAGCTCTTTGGTTGTTTACCAAGATCGTAGAGGCTCTGATACCATGTTAGAAATATAAGAGAAGAATATTATTGAGTTGTTGTTGTATACATTATTACATTGAGACCCTATTTATAGACCCTAGAATACAATCCTTTACCAAGTAGGATACTATTTAGTATTCCTATTTCTATTTCTATTACTATTCCTATTCTAATAGGATTGTATAAACCTATTCCTATTGTAATAGGATTGTATAAACATATTCCTATTGTAATAGGATTGTATAAACATATTCCTATTCTAACAGTTACTATCTATTTTCTCTTTTACTTCCGTTCTATCTTTTCCTAGACTATTATTGTCTTGAGCCGGGGGTCTATCGGAAACAACCTCTCTACCTCACTTCTAAGGTAGAGGAAGACCTGCGTACACTCTACCCTCCCCAGGATCCACTGTGTGGGACTACACTGGGTATGTTGTTGTAGCTATTGGGGTTTAAATAACCATATCATGTTGTAAATTACAAATTTTACAATAGGAGTAAAATAAGTTACCTACTATATTGACTTATTTTCTAAATATTCGCAAAGATTCTAACAATTAGCATAAATTTATGGATTGCCCCTCCCCCCTAGGGAAAATTTTAATATGAAGGCAAGGAGAATCAACTACTAGAATTCAACCGACTCACCCTATACATTCAGGAGACTATGGATTCTGCTATTTTCTGTAGAGAGTTACACAGAAGCCTTTTCCAGCTGAAACTTTGTGGACATTTATAGATGTTCTGATATTGATTGTTGGTAAGAAGAAAACCTATAAATTGGTTGCATGTCTCACTTAATGCATAACTTGCAATAGCTCCACCGGTTGGAATTAAATGGATATAGCTAAGATCTCAAAAAGTTGCATAGGACCAACACACACACACACACACATATACACACACACATAAAGGGATGTTGCGTGTTCCTATTGTTTCCTTCTGTAGGATCAATAAGGTTGTTTTTTTGAGTTAAATGTTCTCTTGATTCCCATGCACTATTCATAGTTTTCACTGTCGGACAGTTTCTCTATCTTCTCCTATCCATCAGAGTATTCACACTTTCAATCTCTAAATCATTTCTGACCTGAGCGAAGTTGGCTATTGCCTTACTATTCTGTTATGTACTTTATCGTATTGCAGATCCGTGAATAATTAATTGAATTTATTGACTGTTTCCTTTCTGATCAGTTAAATGCACCAAAAGTTCCATCACTGCCTCTTCATTATTAGTTTGATCTAGTCTGTGCCCATAAGCTGCCACTTGTTGAACTTGGCTACATCTGCATGAATAAACATGTGATAATATTGTTTTGTTTGGAAATTATGTGAACAAGATACAAATTGCTTTTACATCATTATATGAGATTAGTTTTTTTTCAATCCCTTGTTTGTTTACTTTTGCAATATTGTACAATAAGATTGTTGAGCTTCAAGAAAAATGATAGTTGCATCATTTTTAACTCTTACAAAGTGGGGTCAATACTTGCATCATCAACCATTTCCAGGTGTACAATAATATTTTTGAACTTCAAGAAAAATGATACTTCATTTGTCCAACAATACTTGTCCACTATTGGCTTTGCACACTTCTTAAGAAACTATAAATAGAAGGGTAATTTTACTGTATCACCCTTTGAGTATAGTAAATATAATGTGTTGAAGAATATAATAGGGAAATAACTATAATTAATCATAAGGGTAAATTAGAAACTAACTGTAAAATTATCCATTGATTTCATAAAGTGGACAAGTATTGTGGGACATTCCAAAATAGTATAGTGAACAACAATTATTGGATGGAGGGAGTAGTTGCAGCACGTAACTCTTACTCGGAGTATCTTTGAGATAGGATAAAAGAAAAAGAAAAACACTTACCTAGATGATTGATAACTGATAAGAGATATTTCTTTGATTATTACTTAAAGCTTATCCAAACCCCACTTTGTGGGATTTCACTGGGAATGTTGTTGTATTAGTTAAAGCTTATTTTTTCAATAAGCAAAATATTTTCTCTCTTCAAATCCAAGAATTTTTCGTTGAGAATGACCACACATTGACCTAGTTTAATCAGCAAATATTGAAATACCATTGTTATTTATATTTTGTGGTTCTGGAGAGACTAAAGTTGTAGAATGCTATGTTGACTGGTACAAAAAATTACTAGTTGTCTACAACAACATACCCAGATTCTACAAGTGGTCTGGGAAGGGTGTGTTATGTATATGCAGACCTTACCCCTATCTTGGAAGAAAAGGAGGCTATTTCGGATAACCCTAGGCTCAAGTAAAAGCATTACTAGGAAGTTCGAAAAAAGAAAACAACGGCAAAAAGATACTAAGTTGACTATGAAAGTATAAACAACCTCAATGCTGGCCATTTGTATCGGGAGTAATATGGCTACTATCCATCTTCTTCTTTTTCTTTCCATACAAGTAGGAGCATTAGAGAGTTGGTGAATCAATTTTATTTTAGAAGTAATCCATTAGTATAGAAACCAATGTTTCTGAGGTGATTTCCTTCTAATCAACTTATCATTTCATTGGAACATCTTTGGCTTATCACATAAAGGTATATTTTCCCACTTCACAATTCAATTATACGACATTTTTCAAATATTTATGCTCAAATATTAGATGAATTATGCAGTCTTTTAAGTTTTTTTTGATGAAACTACTTCAACCTAAAGAAAATATCTTATGTTTCTCTTCGAAACCAACATTATTAACCTTGAAGGGTTGGGTTCATTGGCAAGTTCCAAGTCAAGTGTACAATTTCATACTTTTGTGTTACAGGTGGTCAACTAGATGAACCTCTTCAGGTCCTTTCAGTCAGTTCAGAATGTGTTGTTGCTGATGTTTCACAACTAGTTGTTCAGCAGAAGACCAAATTGATAATTGAAGAACTAAGTTTGCAAAATGAAGGTGCTTTCTGAAGTCTGCAACCCCTTCATATCATTTTTTTTTACTTGTTCTCTGCTTTTTTTGTGATATCTTTCTTGTATGTGGAGGCTCTTAATTGAACTAAATATATAGGTGTCACAGGTTCAGCTGTGCCACTGTCATGTATTAAAAAAGAGAAGACATTGTTAAGATTGCTGATAGAACTAAATTCAGTATCGCTGATGTTTAAGTACTTCTTTAGGAACAATATAATTTATTGATGCATTACGGCAAAAGTAGTCACAGAGAACAGTTTTCAGAACAGTTCAGTGGACAAAGCCAAACACTGTTTTCTAAAGTAATATCTAATAGATTTGATAAATGATGTGTCACACTATCAAGTTGGGAATTGCAATGTGGCTCTACATCTTTTGGACCAAAATCTCTTTTTGCACAATAACTTTGAACAGGGTTGCATAAGGCTTTCTTTAGTAGGTTCTATATCATTGAGGTGGAGTTTCTATATATGGACCAACCAGTTTAGTTAGTTTCATCAAGTTGAAATAACATTATTTCTTTAGAACTAAAGAGTTGCGTTTCTTCCAACTCAAATCTCCTCGTCTTAAAGTGATGCATATTGGTTCCGGCTTTAGTCTTTACAACTTAAACAACATGGTCATATAAGCATATTATCGACTTTGTGTTTCTTCCAATTTATCACTAGCATCAGTTGTCTATTCGTATTATATAATGTGTTACTCATTATTTGACCACTTATTTTCAGAGGCAGACACAAATGCAAAAAGACACAGATGTTCGAATGCACCCAACACATATTCCCTTATTAGGGATCATCGTCCTGCTGCCCCATTTGTTGCTTCAGATTCAACTGATGCAGTTGCTGAGTCTGCTGATTCTGGTATGTATGCTGGAGCCAGTATTTTGCCAAGCGAGAAAATTTTCATTTTCCCCCGAAAAGCAAACATGGACCTTCCAAGTGGTGCTTCTGTTTTGCCTTGCAGCGACGAAAAATGGGTTGCTGCTAGCTTAGAGTTGAATCGAAATCACTAACTGCAGAAACCCAACTTTGTAATGTTGTTTGATGAATCTTATCTTGATGATGAAGTTCAATTCTGATAATTTTGTACTGGTACTACAATGTGTAAAAGAAACATGTGACCTATAGATACAAAAAAATAATTTATGCTATATTTTTTGAGCAAGTACTAGGTTATGCTTATTAGGAAAATTAACCTTCCGTAGTATTTATGAAAAGGAAGCCTACTGTTGGTGTACAAAGCAAGAAAAACAAGGACACAACTGGAATGACTTTTTTTTTTTTTTTTTTGATAACCGAAAAATTCGTCTGTGACTCGCCCTTTGAACCAATCACAAGCATTCTAAACTCGGTGGATAATGGGCCCGCCCCACAACTGGAATATCTTTTGTTAAATCTCTTTAGCCCTAATGCCCAATGTATCATTGGCTACGGGTTCAAATTGTTGCTTTTGAATCTATCATGTGCTAGATCAATTTTGGGTATCATGCACATAATTGACACAAACACACACACAATTATATATATATATAGGGCAAAAGGGTAAAAAATACCTCTCAATTTTGTTTTATTGTTTGACTTTGCCCTTGCCGTTAAAATGAAGTTAGATTTACCCCTACCGTTACTAATTTCACCATATATACCCCTCATTTGACGGAAAGCACCAAATTGACTCAAATTAATCAATTTTTACTTAAATTACCCAATTTTAACCCGACCCACCTAATAATATAACCCATTTTTGTTCTATCTTGTTCATCTTCATCTTTAAACTTGGGTTCCTTTTCAAAAACAACCTGTAAACAATCGATTTGAAGATACCCATCAAACAATTACCAAAATCCACCAGCTCCATCCACGAACTCTAGCGAAGAGCGACCGCCGCCATTCCCCTCCCTTTTTCCCTTTTACGTTTTCTTCTTTTGTATAGGTGTTTTTGGCTCCAACTCCGGTGAACAACGACCATGAACTCCGGCGAGGCTCTGCAAATCAACAATCACCACAGCCTCTCTCCCAACGCCAAAATCAGCAAACCCATTTCTCGAACCAGTTAACAACACCAACACAGCTCCACGACCGAGCTTCATCCCATTTTCCGGTGACCCTCTGTTTGTTTTCCATTCTTATATTTTATTATGATTTATTTTTCTTTTACATTTTTCACTCTTTTCTCTGTGTTTCAGATTTGGTTAGGGAGTTCAAGCTCCAATAATTTTTCAATTTTTCATATTCCTTGTTCAAGTTTGTCATTGATTGTATGCTATTAAACTTTGTTGTGGATTATTTTATTTTTTGGTTTGATATTATTGTTTTTTGGGCAGCGGGGTTAGAACTTTTCCGGGCAGCTTTTTTGCTTTAATTTGCTGATTTTTTTTAATTTTTTTTTCAAATATGTAAAAAGTTCAGTAATAATATGTACTGTAATCCCAAAATCAAAAGAGAAAAAAAGAATATTGATCACACAATTATGAACTATAGTAGCACTTTGTAAAGTATGAACTCCATCAATGTCTGCATTTCCATCAGCCTGTAGACTACATCTTTTTTATTATTATTAATTTTAAGGATGAAGATGAACGGGTATGAAGATAAACAAAAATGGGTTATATTATTAGGTGGGTCGGGTCGGGTTAAAATTGGATAATTTGAGTCAATTTGGGGCTTTTCGTCAAATGAGGGGTATATATGGTGAAATTAGTAACGGTAGGGGTAAATCTAACTTCATTTTAACGGCACGGACAAAGTCAAACAATAAAACAAAATTGGGGGGTATTTTTGACCCTTTTCCCATATATATATATATATATATATTACTATAATATTCCTAACTTAGATTGTGACTTTTTTGATGAATTGTGACTTTTCCGATAAGTTGTGCCTTTTTCCAAAGGGTTGTAATATTTCGATGAGTTGCGACTTTCCAAATAGTTGTGACTTTTTTAATAAGTTGTGACTTTTTCCAAAGAGTTGTGATTTTTCGATGAGTTGTGACTTTCCATATAGTTGTAACTTTTTCAATAAGTTGTGACTTTTCCAAAGGGTTGTGACTTTTCGGAAAGGTCATGATTTTTCAGATAAGACACAAAAAACACTTCTTCATACCACCATTTGTTGACTATAAATAGATGGGTTTCCTCTCATTTTTCAACCACAATTTTTTTTTTAATCTTTTACTCTTCTTATTGCATTTTAAATTTTTTGTGTGATTTATTATCGTTGAGTGAATTCGAAGCTTAGCGGAATATGATGTACCACTATTCAGATGAAGTAAATCGTTCTATCATAAGAGAGTTTATTCCATAACTTCGAGTACTTGAGATAAATAATTTTAATGATATAATAATTATTTTTTTCTTAATATATACAACAGTATGTAATGTTCCAATATATGAAGTTAACATGATGTAGTCTAAATTCATTTGTTTTTATTAACAGTTTCTCTTGTGATGTAGATATATGCTTCTGAATATCTTTTTCTAAAATTTAGAGAATTTTTTCACAATTTATTTTTTTATGCTCAAGACAAAAGAATGACTTTATTTATCAATGCTACTTACATGATTTAGATTGTCAGGAAGTTTGCTTTAAAATAGTTATTACTATTATTTACTATTTCATAATATTTTAGTATTTTAGATTAAGAAAAATTCATATAACTTGTCGTAACACCAGTTGATGTTTGTATTAGTTTAATTTTTATTATTTATTTAATAGCTAATTTTTATGAGATAAATATTCTCATTAATGAAAATATATATTTCTATATAGATAGGTATTTGTATTTAAATTAAAATATTATATATGTCACAAATGTATTATCAAGTTAACAAGATCTTTTCACTTCAAAAATATATTATTTTAAAATATTCCGAGTTATTTTTTTTAAAAAAAGAACTCATAACAAATGTAAAAATATGTGAATATACATGAATTATTTAAAATTGATCATTTACGAAATAATTTTTATATTTAGTAATATGGAATAAACATTTACATTTGGTCCCTACACTAAATTAAAATCTAATAACTATAAAAAATAGTAACATTAATTAAAAGTCCTATTTATTTATATAAGTATAAAATTTATTAGAAATTCAGCTACTGCACATTAATTCTTTAGTTATAACATTATAATTCTCTTAGTTATTAAGTATTAATTATTGCAAACGGTATTCAAACTCTTTTACATTCTTAGTTATAATGTTATGAATTCCATTGTTATTACATTACTTATTTCTATCTTTCATCTTTCCTTATATTAAATTTTGACCAATAATTTTTCGTATTACTATACCGCCCCTATATATGTGATAACACAATTTTGTTATTTTTCCTTTGACAAATCATGCTTGGTTGAATAAATTGAAAAATATATTACTATACCGCCCCTATATATGTGATAACACGATTTTGTTATTTTTTCTTTGACAAATCATGCTTGGTTGAATAAATTGAAAAATCGTTTACAAGTATATGAACTATATCTTTGTTGGGTGTAAGATGAACAAGTGATTATATATATGATTTCACAGATAGAATATATTATTTAATTTTATTTTTTAGTTTTTCCAGTTAAAAAGAAGAAACCTTTCTGAATTAACTATGGACAGTCAGATAACTATCTGTATATAAAATACAAATTAATATATATAGAAAATAGTTCTAAAAGATAAAATGTAGTTGTTCTCTTCACATATTCATATGACATCTAAACAGTTTAAATAGAATACATGTGCAAAGTACATCTGGTTAGATTACAAGAAAAATACACAACAAATATCGTCTATAAGGTTATTTTCGTGAGATACGACTAATTACATGATTGAACCTCGTCAAATTGAAGTAAATATATGCATCATTGCATTTAACTAATAAAAAATTTCATTCACCATCTTCATAGGTTTATGTGAAAAAGATATATATATGATAATATGACGATCCACATTGAACATTAGCAAAATAATCTACAATATTATTTTGTATTAAGCTTATTATTCAAATCTTCACTTAAATAAGCAATACTATTTACCATAACATATATTTTCTGAATTGGTAATCACGTGTAACGCACGTGTCAAAAAACTAGTATACCTTAAAAGCATGAACTCCTAACTTGAATGTTAAATTACTATAATATCCCTAACTAAGGTTGTGGCTTTTTCGATGAGTTGTGACTTCTTCGATAAGTTGTGACTTTTTCCAAAGGGTTGTGATTTGTCGATGAGTTGTGATTTTTCCAAAGAGTTGTGACCTTTTTAATAAGTTGTGACTTCTCGGAAAGGTCATGACTTTTCAAATAGACACAAAAAAACACGTGTTCATACTATCCTTTGTTGACTATATATAGAGGGGCTTCCTCTCATTTTTCGACCACAATTTTTTTAAATATCTTCTACTCTTCTTCTTGCATTTTAATTTTTTTGTGTGATTTATTGTCGTTGAGTGAGTTCAAAGTTTAGCGGAATATGGGGCACTAATATGATGAAGTTAATCGTTCTATCCTAAGAGGGTATAATCCATAACTTCGAGTACTTGAGAAAAATAATTTTAATTATAAAATAATTTATTTTTGCTTAATATATACATTAGTATGTAATGTTCCAATATATGAAGTTAACATGATGTAGTCTAATTTCATTTATTTTTGTTAACAATTTATCTTGTGATGTAGATATATGCTTTTGAATATCTTTTTCCTGAATTAAGAGAATTGTCATGATGTATTTTTTTAATGCTCAAGACAAAAAAATGACTTTATTTATCAATGCTACTTATCTGATTTAGATTGTTAGGAAGTTTGCTTCAAAATAGTTACTACTATAGAAACATTGCCCTTTTGTTTTACTTATTTACTATTTCTTGATATTTAAGTATTTTAGACAAAGAGAAGTTCATATGACTTGTAATAACGCAAGTTGAAGTTTGTATTAATTTCATTTTTATTGTTTATTTAATAGCTAATTTTTATGAGATAAATATTTTCATCAATGCAAATATATATATTTATATTTTGGTAGGTATTTTTATTTAAATTAAAAGTATTATATATTTCATAAATTTATTATCAAGTTAACATGATCTTCTAACTTCAAAATATATTATTTTAAAATATTTCGAGTTATTTTCTTTAAAAAAAACACTCACAACAAATGTGAAAATATGTGAATATATATGAATCATTTCAAACTTATCATTTACAAAATAAATTTTATATTCACTAATATGAAATAAACATTTACATTTAGTCCCTACACTAAATTCACATATAATAACTAAAAAAAATAGTAACATTAATTAAAAGTCCTATTTATTTATGTACGTATAAAATTTATTAGAAATTCAACTATTGCACATTAATTCTTCAGATATAACATTATAAATTCTCTTAGTGATTACTAATTATTGTAAACGTTATTCACACTCTTTTACATTCTCAGGTATAATATTAAGAATTCCATAGTTATTACATTAATTATATTTCTATCTTTCATCTTTCCTTATATTAACTTTTGACCAATAATTGTTGATATTATTTAACCGTCCATATATATGTGATAACATGGTGTTGTTATTTTTCCTTTGATGAATCATACTTGGTTGAATAAATTGAAATGATTTCAAAGTATATGAATTATATCTTTGTTGGGTGTAAGATGAACAAGTGATTATATATATGATTTCACACATACAATATATTCTTTAATTTTAATTTTTAGTTTTTTCCGGAAATATAAAAGAAAACCTTTCTCAGTTAACTATGGATAGCTAGATAACTATCTTTCATTTATGTACACAGTCAATCGAGAAGTCAAGTATGAAAGCCAGTAACAAGAACGTCATTTATTATGTTATAACTTATAAAATAAAAATTAATATAAAAATAGTTCTAAAAGATAAAATGTAGTTGTTCTCTTCACATGTTCATATGACATCTAAACAGTTTAACGTGGAATACACGTGTAAAGCACATCTTGTTAGATGACAAGAAAAATACACAATAAATATCGTCTATAAGGTAATATTAGTGAGATACGACTAATTACATGATTGAACTTCATCAAATTGAAATAAATATATATATTATTGCATTTAACTAATAAAATTTTCCATTGTCGATCTTCATAGGTTCGCTTGAATAAGAGATATAAATGATGATCCACATTGATCATTCACAAAAGAATCTACAATATTATTTTGTACGAAGCTTAGTATTCAAATCTTCCCCTAAATAAGCAATACTATTTACTATAACATATATTTCTGAATTGGTAATCACGGACAACGTACATGTCAAAAAACTAGTATATATATAATGTATATGGGCACGTGTGAATCCCATAATATTCAATATTAACTTTTAAAAATAACATAAATAATAACAAAACGTGTGATGAATAACACAATTTTTTTTTTAAAAATACAAGCTTGAAATAAATAGGAGTCTAATCTATTTATTGTATACTTACGCCCACAAACAACACACAAATATAATGAGCGGAAGGAAATAAAGAAAAAATAAAAATATAATATGGTGATGAAAAGATTATGCATGGTGAGAGGAAGAAGAAATGAATACAAATCAAACTTGCTCAAAATTAACTTGTTTCTATGCATTTATAATTATTAGAAATATTTATTCAACAAAAGCAAGGAAGAGAGTTACAAGAAAATGAGTGATGAAGAGAAAAGATGGAGGAACTCACCGTCTATATATATTTGTATTTTTCTCTTCAATTAATTCTTCACCTAAACAACTTATGCCCCTTGCACTAGCAAGATAAATCATTTGACAAATCAAACAAAATTTCAGTTTCAAAAGCCTGAAATTTAATTGACATATACCCAACATATTATCTAAAGAGAACTACTTAAGAGCAATAAGTTTGGAATAATTTCTAAAATACATGTCATCTTAAATGAAATAACAGAGTGCAAATCTTCCCTTAATTTTTTTTATTATTTAAAAGCATCAATTGGTGAAGCTAATGACAACAAACAATATGGTGAAAATAGCTAATCTTCTATTCTATCTATTCTATTTTATATGAACTCCTAACTTGAAAGTTAAATTACTATAATATCCCTAACTTAAGTTGTGATTTTTTCGATGAGTTGTGACTTTTCGGATAAGTTGTGTCTTTTTTCAAAGGGTTATGATTTTTCGACGAGTTGCGACTTTTCCAACGAGTTGTGACTTTTTCAAAAAGTTGCGACTTTTTTAATAAGTTGTGACTCTTTGGAAAGGTCATGACTTTTCAGATAAGACACAAAAAAATACTTGCTCATACTACCCTTTGTTGACTATAAACCCTTCATTTTTCAACCACGATTTTTTTAATCTTCTTCTTCCACTTCTTCTTCTTCTTGCATTTTAAAAAGTTTCGTGTGATTTATTATCATTGAGTGAGTTCGAAGTTTAGCGGAAAATGAGGTACCACTATTCTGATGAATTAAATTGTTCTATCGTAAGAGGGTATATTCCTTAACCTCGGATACTTAAGGAAAATAATTCTGATGATGTAATATTTTTTTTCTTAGTATATAAAGTAGTATGTAATGTTGAAAAATATGAATTTAACATGATGTAGCCTAAATTTATTTGTTTTTGTTAACAATTTCTCTTGTGATGTAGATATATGCTTCTGAAGATCTTTTTTAAAAATTATTCAACTTCTCAAGATTAAGAGAATTGTCACGATTTTTTTTGATGCTCAAAATAAAAGAATGACTTTATTTATCAATGCTACTTATGTGATTTAGATTTTCACGTTGTTTGCTTCAAAATAATTATTACTATATAAACATTGCCCTTTTTATTTTATTGATTTACTATTTCTTAATATTTAAGTATTTTCAACAAAGAAAAGTTTATATGACTTGTAATAATGCCAATTGAAGTTTGTATTAGTTTCGTAGTCTAAATTCATTTGCTTTTGTTAATAATTTTTCTTGTGATGTAGATATATGCTTCTAAATATCCTTTTCCAAAATTATTCAACTTCTAAAGAGTTAGAGAATTGTCACGATTTGTTTTTATGATGCCCAAGACAAGAGAATGACTTTATTTATCAATGCTACTTATGAGATTTAGATTGCCAGGAAGTTTGTTTCAAAATAGTTATTACCATATAAACATTGCTTTTTTATTTTACTGATTTACTATTTCTTAATATTTCAGTATTTCCAACGAATAAAAGTTCACATGACTTATAATAACGCCAGTTGAAGTTTTTATTAGTTTAATTTTTATTGTAGTATAAATTCATATATCCGTAACTTAGGTTGTGACTTTTTCGATGAGTTGTGACTTTTCTGATAAGTTGTGACTTTTTCCAAAGGGTTGTGATTTTTCGATAAGTTGTGACTTTTCCAAATAGTTGTGACTTTTCTAAAGGGTTGTGACTTCTTGAAAAGGTCATGACTTTTCATATAAGACACAAAAAATACTTGCTCATACTATCCTTTGTTGACTATAGATAGAACCACAATTTTTTTAATCTTCTACACTTCTTCTTCGTCTTGCGTTATAAAAATTTTCATGTGATTTATTGTCGTTGAGTGAGTTCGAAGTTTAGCAGAATATGAGGTACCACTATTCTGATGAAGTAAATTGTTCTATTGTAAGAGGGTATATTCTTTAACCTCGAGTACTTGAGGAAAATAATTCTAATGATATAATAATTATTTTTTTGCTTAGTATATACAGTAGTATGTAATGTAGAATATATGAAGTTAACATGATGTAGTCTAAATTCATTTGTTTTTTATAACAATTTCTCTTGTGATGTAATTATATGCTTCTGAATATCTTTTTTTAAAATTATTAAACTTCTCAAGAGTTAGAGAATTGTCACGATTTGTTTTTTGATGCTCAAGACAAAATAATGACTTTATTTATAAATGCTACTTACATGATTTAGATTGTCAGGTTGTTTGCTTCAAAATAATTATTACTATATAAACATTGCCCTTTTGTTTTATTGATTTACTATTTCTTAATATTTAAGTATTTTCGACAATGAAAATTTTATATGACTTGTAATAACGCCAATTGAAGTTTGTATTAGTTTAATTTTTATTATATTCTAAATTTATCTGCTTTTATTAACAATTTCTCTTGTGATGTAGATATATGCTTTTGAATATATTTTTCCAAAATTATTTACTTCTCAAAAGTTAGATAATTGTCACGATTTGTTTTCAAATGCCTAAGACAAGAGAATGACTTTATTTATTAATGCTACTTACGTGATTTATATTGACATGAAGTTTGCTTCAAAATAGTTATTACTATGTAAACATTGCTCTTTTGTTTTACTGATTTATTAATTCTTAACATTTTAGTATTTTCAACGAATAAAAGTTCATATGACTTGTAATAACGCCAGTTGAAGTTTGTATTAGTTTAATTTTTATCGTAGTATAAATTCATTTGTTTTTATTAAAAATTTCTCTTGTGATGTAGATATATGTTTCTGAATATCTTTTTCCAAAATATTAAACTTCTCAAGAGTTAGAGAATTGTCACAATTTGTTTTTTGATGCTCAAGACAAAAGAATGACTTTATTTATCAATGCTTCTTATGTGATTTAGATTGTCAGGAAGTTTGCTTCAAAATAGTTGTTACTATTTAAACATTGCCTTTTTTTTTTTTTTTACTAATTTACTACTTCTTAATATTTTAGTATTTTCGATGAAGAAAAGTTCATATGACTTCTAATAACGCTAGTTGAAGTCTTTATTAGTTTCATTTTTATTATTTATTTATTAGATAATTTTTATGAGATATATATTTTCATTAATGGAAACATATATATATATATATATATATATATGTCACAAATGTATTATCAAGTTAACAAGATCTTCTAACTTCAAAATATATTATTATAAAAATTTTCGAGTTCTTTTTCTTTTTTTAAAAATAACTCACAACAAATGTGAAAATATGTGAATATCTATGAATAATTTAAAATTTATCATTAACAAAATAAATTTTATATTCAGTAATATGAAATAAATATTTTCATTTTGTCCCTACACTAAATTAAAATCTAATAACTATAAAAAAATAGTAATGTTAATTAAAGGTCCTATTTATTTATGTAAGTATAAAAGTTATTAGAAATTCATCTATTGCACATGAATTCTTTAGTTGTAACATTATAAATTCTCTTAGTTATTACTAATTATTGCAAATGTTATTCACACTCTTTTACACTCTTTAGTTATAATATTATGAATTCAAACAGTTATTACATTAATTATTTTTATCTTTCAACTTTCCTTATATTAGCTTTTGACCAATAATTTTTCATATTATTATACATCCCCTATATTTATGATAACACGGGGTTGTTATTTTTCCTTGGACGAATCATGCTTGGTTGAATAAATTGAAAATTGTTTACAAGTATATGAACTATATTTTTGTTGGCTGTAAGATAAACATGTGATTATATAAATTATTTTACAAATAGAATATATTCTTTAATTTTAATTTTTAGTTTTTTCGTTAAAAAAAGAGAGGAAACCTTTCTCAGTTAACTATGGACAGTCAGATAATTATCTTTGATTTACACAGTCAATCGAAAAGTCAAATATGAGAGCCAACAAAAAGAACGTCATCTATTATGTTATAACTTATAAAATAAAAATTAATATACAAAAATAGTTCTAAAAAATAAAATGTAGTTGTTCTCCACATGTTCATATGACATCTAAACAAATTAAGTGGAATACACGTGCAAGACACATATGGTTAGATGACAAGAAATATACACAATAAATATCGTCTATAAGGTAATATTAGTGAGATACGACTAATTACATGATTGAACCTCATCAAATTGAAATAATATATACATTATTACATTTAACTAATAAAAGTTTTCATTGACCATCTTCATAGTTTCGTGTGAATAAGAGATATATGATGATCCACATTGAACATTCACAAAGAATTTGCAATATTATTTTGTGCAAATCTTATTATTTAAATTTTCGCTTAATTTTCTAAATGATAATCACGTGCAACACACGTGTCGAAAAATTAGTTACCTTAAAAGCATGAACTCCTAGCTTGAATGTTAAATTACTATAATATCCCTAATTTAGATTGTGACTTTTTTTGATAAGTTGTGACTTTTCCGATAAGTTGTGTCTTTTTTCAAAGGGTTGTGATTTTTCGATGAGTTGTGACTTTTCCAAAAAGTTGTGACTTTTCCAAAAAGTTGTGACTTTTTCAATACGTTGTGACTTTTCCAAAGGGTTGTGACTTCTCTAAAAGGTCATGAATTCTTAGATAAGACACAAAAAAACACTTGTTCATACGACCCTTTTTATTGACTATAAATAGAGGATCTTCATCTCATTTTTCAACCACAATTTTTTTTAATCTTTTACTCTTCTTCTGTAATGATGGGGTTCCGTCGTTATGAAAAATCCAACGGGAAATTTTTTTGGGTCGGAAAACTTTTTTGTTGTAACTTGGAAATTTTTAACCTAGTTCAGATTTGGACGAAATCAGAGTCATTAAAGTCTAGAGAAATCTGGTAACAATCGGGTGATCTAATTATGAATTTGATCACATGAGTAGATAGATAAGTCGTTAAGGAACCCGTACGCCTTTGCGGTATTGAATTCAGGCGATAGAACTCCCGAAATCGATCTTAGTGTGAACAATATTTTTTGAGTGTCGTTGATTGAAGGTGTATTGTGAAATGGGGGTCTTGGAATTAATAAAATAGCTCACTGTTTCGTGCAAGCCGCTTTGGCGGTGATTTCTGTCGCCTTGGCGGGGATGCTGTAGCAGGGTGAGGACCGTTGTAGTGGACCCGACGTGACTTAAAGTCGTAAATAAACCCCAAAAATGTTTTATTCTGCAATTTTTGAACTTGAGAGCTAAGGAATAAACCCAGGGGTTTTCTTGACAGTTTTCCACCATTCTTGAGGCTAAAGGTAAAATTTTCACTCCCCGAATTCATTTTTCGATTTGTAGAACGTAATCTAATGGGTAATTATCAATGGGGAATAGTTTTGATCTGAGAATTATGGTGGGAAAATCCCTAATGTGAATAGTGGGATCATGGGTATGATCTAGGGTTGATAGAATTGTTAGTAATTCGGGTAATTAGTGATTGTTTATTGATTTACGTATTATATTGATCGTTTGTAGATCAAGAACAAGCGGAACTAATCTGGAAAGGGAAGGATCAAGTTTCGTAGGGTTTCAAGCTTGTTTCGAGGTAGGTGATGGTTGTGATTTCATGATTGTTTGATATATGTTTGTTCTTGCTTCATCATAATACGTGTATGTATGCTAATGTTGCATTATTGATCACACTTGTTGTAAATGAGATAGATGAATGATGAATGCCATGAATCATGACTTGATTGTATGATCTTGAGAATATTTTTGTGATTGTGATTGTGACTTGTTGAATGGATCGGGTGTTGCGTTCCGACACACTAACTTGGATCGGTTGCCACGTTCCGGCATAAATATAGTATCGGTTGCCAAGTTTTGACATAAACATTGGATCGGGTACCACGCTCTGGTATGCTAATAGTTTAGGTTTGGGTCCCACGAGAGGACCAACAATTTGATATAATTGTGTATCTTGAGAAATGTGAAACTGTACGTTGTTCTTAAATGTTGATAATATTGTATATGTTCGATATATGCATGAGATTATATTGTTGTAGTGGCTTATGTATGTTGCACTTAGTGGGATAGCCGCGTGATCCTACCAGTACACTGTGGTTGTGTACAGATACTGCACTTGCTCTTTATTTGTCGAGTACATGACATCTTCAGGCGGCTATTGATAGACCTCGTTTAGAAGATCAGTGATCGCCGATCGAATTCAGGGGCGAGCTAGTTCTTCCGGGCTGCCATGAGTTCTCCTTTCGTCTATGTCCACATTTCAGGCTTAGACTTTCTAGTTAGTTATTAGTTCATTAGTTTAGGGTTGTAACCCTTCTTGTTTAGACTTATGGTTCTTTGTTAGATGTTTTGGTACATTGACTTTCAGGTTCTAGGCATTACTTCCGCAATGTTAGTTCATTGTTGTTAGACTTTTGTTTGAAGTTTATGGGAACTCTATTTTCTTTCCTTAGTATTTAGCTTGCTTCTGTAGCTTAAATGACTTAGTTTTTGGATTAGTTGCAAATCACGATGGTCAGGATTGTGACAAAGTTGGTATCAGAGCCTAGGTTCGTTGATCTCAATGTACCAAAACAAGTCTAGTAGAGTCTTGCGAAATGGTACAGAGACGTCTATACTTTTCTTCGAGAGGCTATAGGACTTTAGGAAGTCTCTCTGTTTTCTCTTGTCTCCTTTGTGCTATAACTTGATTCCAATTGGTATATGTCGATTCTAATTAGTATCTAACCCCCTTCACTCTTCTGTCCGCAGATGGTTAATACTAGATTCAACGACGTCAGGCCCGTAGCTCCCATCAATGCTCTAGCTGAGGAATCTGCAATGAGAGGTCGCGGTTGAGGCAGGGGTAGAGGAAGAGCTAGGGGTAGACGCCGTGGATGAGTAGCACCTACTAGGGATGGAGCTCATGTTGAGAATGCTCCCAGAAATAAGAACCCCCCTGCGCATCTTGAAGAGGTAGAGGAGAATGTTGAGGTTGAAAATGTTGAGGAGGTTGGACAAGAGAAAGAGGTGCAAGCTGAGACTACCGGTGTTCCTCCCATAGACCCAGTGTTAGCTCAACAAATCATGTCATTTTTGAAAGGATTGACTGGCCTTGGAGTGCTACCTCCTGTCCAAGCAACTCAAGCTCCCGCCAATCCCCCTATTGCTATCACTACTCTCAAGGTGGGTGGAAACGTAGGTACTGATTCTTTCTTTTGTCCTTTGTTGGGTTGTGTTATAACTGTTAATGAGCATGAAATGTTGACTAAGTTTTTGAAGCTAAAGCCTCCTGTATTTCTTGGTTCTGAGAGTGAGGATGCTTATGAATTTATCTTAGACTGCTATAAGAGGCTTCATAAGTTGGGAATTATCCATCAGCATGGGGTTGAGTTCGTGACCTTTCAACTTCAAGGTGAGGCCAAGTAGTGGTGGAAAGCTTATATGGAATGCAGATCTTCAGTTTTACCTCCACTTACTTGGACCTAGTTTCATGCCCTGTTCTTGGAGAAATATGTGCCTAGGACTTTGAGGGATTGTAAGAAAGATGAGTTCATGGATTTGGAGCAGGGTGGTATGTTTGTGGCTGCTTATGAGGCCAAGTTTCATGCATTCTCTAGATATGCTACACAGTTGGTGACTACTAAGGAAGAGAGGATCCGTTTATTCATCAAGGGACTAAATTCTGAGTTCCAGGTATTATCTGTTCACATGACCTCTGCAGGGAGAAGCTTTAATGAGGTGACATACATTGTTAAGAAAGTGGAAGGGGTGAGGCGAGACAATCAAGCTAAGGCATTGGCTAAAAGGGCCAAAAACTTGGGTAACTTTCAAGGTTCTTACTCCAAGGGGGCAGGGAGGCCAACACTTTCAGCTAGGCCAATTCAGTCTGCCATGACCGCCTGCCCATAAGTAATTACTCAGGAACTCCATCTTATAATTTGATTCAGGATAGCCAGGGAGTCGCGCCTTCGACAGGCGGCAGACCATCTTTTGATCGTACTTGCTACAATTGTGGAGAACCTAGGCATATGAGGAGAAATTGTCCCCACCCACGAGTGTTAGATTCCGCGCAACAGCATACTAGAGAAGTGGTACCCGTGGGGAATGGTAATAATGGTCGAGGGCATCCACAAGGTGGGCGAGGAGGTAATCAGTGAGACCGTAAAGGTAGAGGAAATGGTAACGCAGGCATGGGTAATCTGTAACCAAGTAGGGAAGTATCTCATCAAGATGATAGGGCTTAGTGATATGCCTTTCCGGGGAAGAATGAGGCAGAGGCGTCTGACGCGGTGATCACATGTACTATTCTTGTCCGTGACCGGATGGCTAATGTGTTATTTGATCCGGGTTCTACTTATTCTTATGTATCAGTGAGATTTGCCTCAGAATTTGATATGAATTGTGATATACTTGATGCCTCCTTCCATGTTTCTACCCAGTTGGAAAGTCTGTCATAGTCACCCATGTCTATCGTGCTTGTCCTATTTTGTTTATGGGTTTTCAGACTTGGGTTGATTTGGTGATATTGGATATGATTGACTTTGACATAATCTTAGGCATGACTTGGTTGTCCCTCTATTATGCTGTGCTTAATTGTAACACTAAGTCTGTGACTCTAGAGATTCCGGGAAGGGAAAAATTAGAGTGGGAAGGGGTGTACAAGCCTAAGCAAGCTAAGTAAGATCATATCCTTTATTTGGGCTAGAAAACTGGTGGGGCAGGGTTGTTTGGCATATTTGGCTCATATTTGTGATGTTGAGGTTGAGTCTCCATCTATTGAGTCTATTCCTGTGGTGTCTGAATTTAGAGAAGTGTTTCCTAATGATTTGCCTGGTATGCCTCTGGATAGAGATATAGATTTCTGCATTGATTTAGAACCTGGTACTCGTCCCATTTCTATTCCCCCATATCGCATGGCTCAGGCAGAATTAAGAGAGCTTAAGGCTCAAATCCAAGAGCTTCTTGATAAATAATTTATTCGTCGTAGTGCTTCCCCATGGGGTGCTCCAGTTTTGTTTGTTAAGAAAAAGGATGGTAGTATGAGAATGTGTATAGATTACCGGTAATTAAATAGAGTCACTATTCGAAACAAGTACCCTTTGCCTCGAATAGATGATCTCTTTGACCAATTGCAATGTGCATTAGTTTCCTCCAAGATTGATCTAAGGTCTGGCTACCATCAGTTGAAAATTAGGCATGAGAATGTGCCCAAGACGGCATTTAGAACTCGCTATGGGCACTATGAGTTTTTGGTTATGTCTTTCGGTTTGACTAATGCGCCTGCAACTTTCATGAGTTTGATGAATGGGTTGTTCAAACCATTCCTTGATTCGTTTGTTATAGTCTTTATTGATGATATTTTGGTCTATTGGAAAAGTGAGGAGGAACATGCCGACCATCTTCGTATTGTTCTAGGTGTTTTTTGGGAAACAAAGGTTGTATGCTAAATTGTCTAAGTGTGAATTATGGTTGACCTCGATTGCATTTTTGGGGCATGTAGTTTCAAAAGAAGGGGTAATGGTAGATCCCCAAAAGATTGAGGCGGTTAAGAATTAGGTTCGACCTAACTC
This sequence comes from Solanum piurae, assembly GCA_029582685.1. Taxonomy (NCBI): domain Eukaryota; kingdom Viridiplantae; phylum Streptophyta; class Magnoliopsida; order Solanales; family Solanaceae; genus Solanum; species Solanum piurae. The sequence goes on along the minus strand of JAJOOO010003137.1, from coordinate 5,460 downwards.
TGTGACGAAAGTTAGGAGTTTTGTGGGGATCGTTAGCTACTATCGTCGATTTGTGAAAAACTTTACTTCTATTGCCACCCACTTGAAAAATTTGACCAAAAAGGAGATACCGTTTGAATGGACGAAAATATGTGAGGATAACTTCCAAAGGCTCAAGACTCTCTTGACCACAACACCCATCTTAGCATTACCGGTGGAAGGTAAATATTTTATTGTTTATTGTGATGCTTCACATTCTGGTTTGGGTGCTGTGTTGATGCAGGATAAGAATGTTATAGATTATGCCTCACGTCAATTGAAAGTACATGAGAGGAAATATCCAACACATGAATTGGAGTTGGCAGTGATAGTGTTTGCTCTTAAGATCTGGAGGCATTACCTCTATGGTGTTAAGTGTGAAGTGTTTACTGATCATTGTAGTTTGCAGCATGTGTTCACTCAAAAGGATATGAATTTGAGACAATGCAAGTGGATAGAGCTGCTCAAGGATTATGATGTTACAATTCAATACCATCCGAGTAAGGCTAATGTAGTGGCAGACGCTTTGAGTCAAAAGGCAGTAAGTATGGGTAGTTTAGCTTGCTTGAGTGTAACTAGACGACCTTTGGCTAAGGAAATTCAGACATTGGAGTCTACATTCATGCAATTGGGCATCTCAGAGAAAGGTGGGGTGTTAGCTAGCATTGAAGTAAGGCCACGTTTGTGGAAGAGATCAAGGCCAAGTAATTCGAGGATGAAAATTTGAATGAACTTAGGAAAACGACTATGATTGGTAAGGCACAAGAGACCACTCTTGATGCGGAGGGTGTACTTAATTTTAAGGGGAGGATTTGTGTTCCTCAAGTTGATGATTTGATTCCAAAGTTGTTGATAGAATCTCATGGTTCGCGATATTCTATTCATCCGGGCATGACCAAGATGTACCGAGAATTGAAGCGAATTTATTAGTGGTCGGGCATGAAGAAGGATATAGCGGAGTTTGTGGTTAAGTGTCAAAATTGTCAACAAGTGAAGTATGAACATCAAAGGCCTGCTGGTTTACTTTAAAGAATGCCAATTCCGGAGTGGAAGTGGGAAAGCATAGCCATGGATTTTGTGGTTGGTCTTCCCAAGACTTTGGGAAAGTTTGATTCTATTTGGGTAGTGGTTCATAGATTGACTAAGCCAGCCCAATTTTTTCTAGTAAGAATAGATTATAATGCTGAACAATTGGCTAAGGTGTATGTGACGGAGATAGTGAGACTGCATGTGGTGCCCCTTTCAATCATCTCAGATCGTGGTGCGCAGTTTACTTCCAAGTTTTGGAGGAAATACATGATGAATTGGGCACACAACTCACTTTTAGTACCGCTTTCTATCTGCAGATGAACGGAAAATCGGAGAGGACTATTAAAGTGTTAGAAGACATGTTGAGGGCATGTGTAATTGATTTCGGAGGACATTGGGATAAGTTCTTACCTTTGTGTGAGTTCTCCTATAATAATAGTTATCACTCAGTATTGATATGGCACCATTTGAAGCATTATATGGGAGGGGATGTAGATCACCCATAGGATGGTTCGAGGCTGGAGATGTGAAACCATTGGGGGTGGATTTAGTGAAGGATGCTCAAGATAAAGTGAGGAGTATTTAAGCTAAGCTCTTAGCAGCCCAGAGTAGACAGAAGAAGTATGCAGACCATAAGGTGAGGGACATGACATTTCAAACCGGTGAGAATGTTCTTCTTAATGTATCACCAATGAAAGGGATGATGAGGTTTGGCAAGAAGGGGAAGCTAAGTCCGCGATACATTGGTCCCTTTGAGGTTCTTGAATGTGTAGGACCGATAGCGTATAGATTGGCTCTACCTCGTAACCTATCGGTAGTTCATCCGGTATTTCATGTGTCCATGTTGAAGAGATACCATGGTGATGGGGATTATATCATTAAGTGGGACTCAATTGTGTTAGAAAAAGACCTCCAATATGAGGAGGAACCGATTGCAATTCTTGATCGTAATGTCCAGAAGTTGAGGACCAAGGAGATTAAATCCGTGAAAGTTCAATGGAAGCATCGTCTAGTTGAGGAAGCTACTTGGGAAACCGAGAAGGACATGCGAGACAAGTATCCCCAATTGTTCATCGATTCAGGTACTGCTCCATTCCTTCCTTAGCCTATTTTTCCTAAGTTTGTCACTCAGGGACGAGTGATGGGTAAATTGATATCTATTGTAACGGCCGGGTTCCGTTGTTATGGAAAAGCCAACGGGAAAACATTTTGAGTCGGAAAACTTTTTTGTAGTAACTTGGAATTTTCCAACCTAGTCCAGATTTTGACAAAATCGGAGTCATTAAAGTCTAGAGAAATCTGGTAACAATCGGGTGATCTAATTATGAATTTGATCACATGAGAAGATAGATAAGTCATTAAGGAACCCGTACGACTTAACAATTGAATTCGGGAGAGTAGAACTTCCGGAATCGATCTTAGCGTGAATGATATTTTCTGAGTGTCGTTGGTTGAAAGTGTGTTGTGAAATGGGGGTTTTGGAATTATTAAAATAGCTCATTGTTTCATGCAATCCGCTTTGGCGGTGATTTCTGTCGCCCTGGCGGGGCCGCTGTAGCGGGGTGAGGACAGCTGTGGTGGGCTCGACGCGACTTAAAGTCGTAAATAAACCCCAAAAATATTTTATTCTGCAATTTTCGAACTTGAGAGCTAAGGAACGAGCCCAGGGGTTTTCATGACAGGTTTCCACCATTCTTGAGGCTAAAAGTAATATTTTCACTCCTCGAATTCATTTTTCGATCTGTGGAAAGTAATCTAATGGGTAATTATCGATGAAGAATAGCTTTGATATGAGAATTATGGTGGGAAAAGCCCTAATTTGAATAATGAGATCATGTGTATGATCTAGGGTTGATAGAATTGTTAGTAATTTGGGTAATTAGTGATTATTTATTGATTTCCATATTATATTGATTGTTTGTAGACCAAGAACAAGTGGAACAAATCCGGAAAGGAAAGGATCAAGTTTCTTAGGGTTTCAAGCTTGTTTCGAGGTAGGTGATGGTTGTGATTTCATGATTGTGTGATATATATTTGTTCTTGCTTCATCATAATACGTTTATGTATGCGAATATTGCATTATTGATCACACTTGTTGTAAATGAGATAAATGAATGATGAATGCCATGAATCATGACTTGATTGTATGATCTTGACAATATACTTGTGATTGTGATTGTGACTTGTTGAATAGATCGGGTGTTGCGTTCTGACACACTAACTTGGATCAGTTGCCACGTTCCGGCATAAATATGGTATCGGTTGCCATGTTTCATCGTAAACATTGGATCGGGTACCACGTTCTGGTATGTTAACAATTTGGGTTTGTGTCCCCTGAGAGGACCAACGATTTGATATAATTGTGTATCTTGAGAAATGTGAAATTGTACCTTATTCGTAAATGTTAATAATACTGTATATGTTCGATATATGCATGCGATTATATTGTAGTAATGGTTCTCCCACCGGAGGGTTAGTGTGGGTGCCAATCACGATGGTCAGGGTCGTGACATCTTCTTCTTGCATTTAAATTTTTTTGTGTGATTTATTGTCGTTGAGTGAGTTTGAAGTTTAGCGAAATATGAGGTACCACTATTCTGATGAAGTATATCATTCTATCCTAAGAGGGTATATTTCATAACCTCAAGTACTTGAGGAAAATAATTTTAATGATATAATAATTATTTTTTGCTTAATATATCCATAGCCAGGGATTAGTCATTTAAGGATCAGTTGATGCGCTGGGATGAAAGAAAGTTCTTCGGTGCTCCTCCGGGACGAACAATAGGTATTGGCTCTTACTATACATTAGAATGTAATGTTCCAATATATGAAGTTAACATATGCTTCTGAATATCTTTTTCCATAATTTAGAGAATCGTCAGGATTTATTTTTTTGATGCTCAAAACAAAAGAATGACTTTATTTATCAATGCTACTTATGTGATTTAGATTATCAGGAAGTTTTCTTCAAAATAGTTATTACTATATAAACATTGCCCTTTTGTTTTACTTATTTACTATTTCTTACTATTTATGTATTTTAGACGAAGAAAAGATCATATGATTTGTAATAATCCTAGTTGAAGTTCCTATTAGTTTATTTTTATTTTTTATTTAATAGCTAATTTTTATGAGATAAATATTTTCATTAATGCAAATATATATTTATATTTGGGTAAGTATTTATATTTACATTAAAGTATTATATATGTCACTAATTTATTATCAAGTTAACACGATCTTCTAACTTTAAAATATATTATTTTAAAATATTTCGAGTTCTTTTTTTAAAAAAAAACACACAACAAATGTGAAAATATGTGAATATATATGATTCACTTAAAATTTATCATTTACAAAATAAATTTTATATTCAGTAATATGAAATAAACATTTACATTTTGTCCCTACACTAAATTAAAATCTAATATTTATAAAAAATAGTAACATTTATTAAAAGTCCTATTTATTTATGTAAGTGTAAAATTTATTAGAAATTCAGTTATTGCACATTAATTCTTTAGTTATAACATTATAAATACTCTTAGTGTGACTCTCTTCCATTCTAAGTTATAATATTATGAATTTCATAGTTATTACATTAATTATTTCTATCTTTTATCTTTCCTTATATTAACTTGTGACCAATCATTTTTCAGATTATTATACCACCCCTATATATATGATAACACAATATTGCTATTTTTCCTTCAAAGAATCAAGCTTGGTCGAATAAATTGAAAATTGTTTACAAGTATATTAACTATATATTTTGTTGGGTGTAAGATAAATAAGTGATTATATATATGATTTCACAAATATAATATATTCTTTAATTTTACTTTTTAGTTATTACGGTAAAAATAAAAGGAAAATTTTCTTACTTAACTATGGACAGTCAAATAACTATCTTTGATTTTTGTACACAGTCAATCAAGAAGTCAAATATGAGAGCCAACAACAAGAACATCATCTATTATGTTATAACTTATAAAATAAAAATTAATAGACAAAAAATAGTTATAAAAGATAAAATGTAGTTGTTCTCGTCACATGTTCATATGACATCTAAACAGTTTAACGTGGAACACACGTGCAAAGCACATCTGGTTAGATGACAAGAAAAATACACAACAAATATCGTATATAAGTGTAACGACCCGAGATCACCCCCTAGCCGTTACATGCGTATTCGACCTCTCAGAGGTCTTATACAAGCCTTAGCACTCATTCATCACATCGATCATAAAAATAACTAAGAATTTAAAACTTTTATTTAATAACATCAATACGCAAGCGGAACTACTAAGTCTCTTTAGCCAATCTTAGACAAGAACTTAAAATGTACTAAGGGACACGGCCCTTTACAATGAAATGAAACTTAAGTGTCTATTACAATGACTAAGAAAC
>JAJOOO010003136.1:0-18069 GCA_029582685.1 Solanum piurae | reverse complement strand
CGACCCCTCTAATCTCCTGACCCAAAACTTCCTTTCTATTATCCTACTTAAATGAACTTGATTTTCAGTTGATCCCATACTCTTTTCCGATCAGAACTAGCTTACTTTATCCCAATGCAAAGTCTTCAACTTTGATTTTGAAGTTTCCACAAGTATCACTTGATAAGGCTTCAATACTCTGCTCATTCTTCTCAATGGGTTGCTTAGTACAAGACAACTCCATTAGGGAAATCAACATTGGATCTCAAGTTCTATGGGTCTTAACAGAGTTATAAGAACTGGAGGCTTTGAAATTGGTGGTGTTGGAGTTTTTGGACTAACCCAATTTTTAAATGGTGGTGGGGTGGTGGTTGTGGAGACCGTACGCAAGCCGGAATACTAATCAATAGAGGCGGTGGTGGTGGTTGTGGAACTGAAACTGATGCATTCTGTTGTATGTAATTGTTGATTCTCATCGGAGAATCAACATTCTGATCCCAAACATCAGAAATTTTAGGTGATGAGTCAATACTTCTGCTTGAATATCTCTCCGGGGACGATGCACTAGGCGGAGATGGTGAATCAAATTCCCGTTAATGACCAATATCGGTACAAAATTTTCTAGCGGTGAAGACGAAAGAGAAGGTTACTGAGGTAGAGGAACAACAAGTAGTTCCGGTGACTTGGGCTGTGAATTTTTTGAACTCAAATTCACCGGTGGAGAAATGCTTAGTGATACAGAGCTAACTGGTGAATTCAAATCGAAACTAGAAGATGAGTACGAAAAAGATGAGCTCGACCCACCAAAATTCTTCATCTCAACGACTGCCATCTATAATGAGATTATCTATAGAATTATACGAGGGGATTTGAAAATTTCTTTAGCCCTAAAGAATGTCATTTTGAGAATGGGTTAAAAAAATTTGGTCATGAGATTAGAGGAGTTGGCCATGGGTTTGTAGGTTTTAATTTGGTATGAATTCATTTAGTTTAGCGGGTCGGGTTATGATTAAAAGAGAAAATTGGGTTTTTGGGTCAAAGATACCCCTCAACTTGGGTTAAATATTTATTGGGTTAAATTTTTAGACGGGTCGGGCATTGGGTTTAAAATGGGGAATGAGCTTTTTTAAAAAAATTGGGTTAATTTGGGGATTTCTGTCAATTGAGGGTATAAATGATGAAATTAGTGACGGCGAGGATATAAATAACTTTGTTTTAACGGCAGGGGTATAGTCAACTAATAAACCAAAGTTGAGGGGTATTTTTGACCCTTTTCCCTTCTTAATAAGTGAACTGACCCTTTTTGGATTTGAACCCTTCCTTGCCGAAACCCCAACAGATTTCTAAGAAGTAAACAAAAAAATTAACTTGCATGTCACAAACATTAACACAAACATAATAAGAGATAAATTTAGTACCTTCAGACACGATTTCACAGATAATTGGGGATCATTATTTAATCTTAATCTTTTAACAATGGGTATTTCATCCTAAAAATTATTATCATGAGGATAGTTTTTCTGGACAGAAGCCTCAATCACTTTCTCTTTACCCTTCCTATTTGTATTAACAATAAAATTCATTTTTTGTTGAACCTTGCTGGTTGAGGAAGAATTATTGACAACACACTCATTGATTCCTTTAGAGATTTTGTTGTCGTCTCTTATACCTTCGTTGATAGGTGATTAAGTGAATGCATTCAACTCAAAGGAAGATCTTAAACATATAACGGGCGGAGTACTATCAACCACTACAACTGATTTATTGAGCCTAGTGATTTTACGCGGAGTCCTATCCATTGAACTCAACAAATGGGTTAACAATGGTGAAAATATGATGAAATGAATGGTTAAAGTGATGAACTGAATTATGATAAATGTTTCAAGAAAGGATATGGACGGAAGAAGATGGAAGGGTTAAGAAATTTGACAGATGAAGAGAGAAGGTTTAAATTTACTAGGAACTATAAGTAACTACACCAACTTTATTGATAACATAAAAAGTTGTATAAAAAAGGAGGAAAATAAATATTATATGAAAGACCAATAAACGTAAAAAGAGGAGAGAATAAAATCAAGGTAACGTGTATAAATTAATCTGTAATTGGAGAGATAATTGATAAAATTTAATATCGTAATTATACTCCAAAGGCATGTAATACAAAAAATAGGAGAGAGGAAAAACAAACAAAAAAATCACTTAATTTCAAAAATTAATCATTTTGTTATGTTTGTAATTTAAAAACTATGTTTGTAATTAAATAGAAGTATGTTAATATTTTGTTAATTAAAATTTTAAGTAGTATATTATTGTAATTTTCACTTTTTTTCATCCATACCAATTCTCATTATTTTCACATTTTTTTCTTTAACTTCCTTTACTCGTAAAATTTTCAACTATAAAGTGCACTAGGAGCTTGGAGATCAATTTAATGCAAGGTAAATTAATAAAGGAGAAAAGTTTATTAAGTGGCTAATCAAAGAAACATGCTAAAAGACTCAAAGAGACTAACTATGAAAAATGAAAGGATATCCTATAAATCAACACATTATTTCACTCTGTACACACACTGGACAAGTTCTAGATGTCAAAATACACATGGAATATGCAAAATAACTCACCACTCAAAGACACATAAACGATGAAACTGGCTCCTTAAAAATTATCTACCTAACAATACAATTGAATTCAATGAAATTAAGCTCATTCTAATTTATTTAGAATCAATCATACATTATTATGTGTCTAAAAAAGAATCTACATTTTTATGCATAATATTTTTACAAGAGTTACCTAACATTGTCTTAGTGATTCTACCTTAAGCACCTCGCATTCAAAGCGTGCTTGGTTACTTTTACTACTATAAAAAACTAATTTTCTCTCAAGACGATTGTCATTCATCCATCTTTAGATTTAGAAATCCTTGATAATTCTACCCTATGAGCTCTGAGTTCATATATTGCAGTACCCCTCCTACTTTTGGTTTACCTCTGTTAGGCTCTCCTTCTCCCCGCCAATTCTGATCATTTATAGTGAAAATGTTGAGCAAGGTCTAAATTTCACTGTAAGACGACCTCTCTATAAAATTATCCCACATGCATTATCGAAAGTCATTTTTGAGGCTTCATTTAATCCATACACAAATGTATGCCCTAGAACTACATATATTTGATAACGATAAGGACATTCTCTAAGCTATTTTTTTCAAATGCTCCTAAGTCTAACGAAGAATCTCGCCTTCCCTATATTGGAAGTTGACTATTTGGATTCTTAGAGATTTTGTCTTCCTAAAGGGGAAGAATTTGTTCAAGAAATTTTGAGCCAAGTCATCATGTGTCTTATTTGAATTTGTTGGATCCTTTTGTAACCATTCATTTGCTTCCCCCATTAGTGAGAATGAAAACAAGGTTATCCTAACATACTCTTAGGAGAAATTTGGAGAGTTATTTGTGTTAGTAATCTTCATAAAGTTTCGAATGCGACACTGTGTATTCTCATGTGATAGATCTACAAACTGCCCATGAGATTGAATGAGTTGTACCATATACTACTTCAGCTCGAAGTGGCCCTCAATGCTAGGCTTGGTGATAGTTTGCGCAAACAAGAGCTAGATTAGGACTTGCAGCTTCAATTATTGCTCGTACTGATCAACTGTCATTTCGACCGGTTGTATTTTTTCCACAACATCAATTGTTGCCGCAACTCCTACTACAACCTCTCTCATTAACCTTTGTAGAGCATGTTTTGATTTCTAGATCAAAAGAAAGGAGGTTGTCACGATCCAATCCACCAGATCATGTGGACACTTATTCTAACACCTAGATAGGAGAACTCTAATACCCAAGCTAGAACATGAAATGCAGAAGTGGGCATTTACAAGCTAATCACCCTATTGAAATACAGAATTACTCTCAAACTTGATTAAAATAAGTACTTTTGTGAAATACACTGAATCCTATTTATAAGGAACTAGGCTAAATATGTACAAGAGCTTATAAGAGAATACATAATTTGAAAATAATAAGATAGAACTCCCACCATAAGGGAAGAGAGGTAGAAGTTGTCGGAGATCATCTTCGTCTTCACCTAAGAAACATCACTAATCCTAAAACTAGACTATATCAAGTAACATAACATAAGTAGTATCATTACAAACAATACGTATTGGTAGGCATCATTAGCAAACCCGAATCCACCACATAATATAATCAAATAATCAAAGAAATATAAAACTTAGAGATATAATTATAACCCCGATCCTTCAATCACCACCCTTACTACAAAGTAATACTACCTTGGAACTCATATAATCTATCTCAAGTCACCCCACTTCCTTCTGATGCCAACTCCGCCATCTAAGTCGTTCCTACCCCTATATCAGATCATAAGTGTAACACATTGGAAATTGAAAAGTCGAATTGAAAAGAAAATGACTTCATTTTTGGCTACTAGTCTAGTCCTACGAGATCCATCTACAGTTCATAGAGGACTCTATGGGTCGTAAATGACATTCGTAAGAACTAAATTGAGTTTTGGGAAAATTCAAGTCCTAGCCTACGGGTCGTAGGAAGTGCCCGTAGGATTGATCCAAACTTAGTAAAATTTTGGGCTAAAAGTTGAGGACTACAAATGAGGTCTATAGATCGTAGATTGGCCGATGGTCCATAAAAGGGTTTCGTCGAAAGTGGGTTAAATATTGGGTTCCAGTACTTGGTTCTATGGTTGGCCATTTCGGTAGGTCCCAAACCGTAGACTTGTTCCAACAATTTTAAATGAGGATGTTTTGGTTTTTTTCCTACCTACCTAACCCCTAAACTATGTCATTTTGACCTTATAACTACCCCTATTACTGAATTAACCCTTTAAATTGAACTCATTCCCTCATATTCACTCAAATCCCTAAATTCTCTCCAAGTTCATTCCCTTCAATTCTCTCTCAAGCTCCAAGGTGCAAGATAGGATTTCAAGCTTCAAGGTCACAATCTCAATCTCTTTGCTTAAGCTTTCATTATCATGGTACGTTTAAATTCACAATGGATCCCTTTCATCCATTAGGTCCAAAAGAACTACAATCTCAAATTTAATTTTACCCAATTCAATTAGGGTTTATGACAATCTTTGTGGGTCCTTTTGATTATGATTCAATTGATGTTATTCTATCTTATTATGCATCATTAACCTAATTACATAATTTATAATTGATTTCATACGGAACCATGTTTTATGCTTTAATATTTACCCATGAACTATGAACTATGAACTATGATCATGAATTGATAAGGGGGTTTATGCATATTTTATGAAATGATGAAGTTATGATTTAAGGATGCTTTTAAGTTAAGTATTAATGATTTGTGAAAGGTTTTCTCACAGATTGAAAGAAAATCATGATTTTCATGCTTAGGAAGGTAAGTGTCTATATGAATAAAGTTATGAAATTATGGTTTTGAAAGGAGCTCTTCTTATACAACCTTATGATTCGGATTGGTATTTTGATTATTGCCTTTCATAATGTTATGTCTTGATAATTGACTTTATCTAGTCCATTGGGATTTTACTTAGCACCGAGAGAACTTTGAGATGATCTCAAATAAGATAGTCTCTAGTAGTAATCTCTAGTTCCAAACTATTTTCCCTTGTAGGATTTGGCTTAAATGACCTAGCTAGTGGATCCACATATCATTAATGATATGATACAAAGTTCTACCTTGACAAGTAAACTCTCCCTTTTCGGTGTGAGAGTTACACCAAATTCTATTTTATGGCTCACATGGTCTACTGCCAGTAAAGCTAAATATCCCAGAAAAGAACTATGATTTCCCTTAAAGCTTTATGTTATATCCTTGTACTAATGCATTGGCCTTGTATCATTTTTTCTTAGGATCATGCTTTTTCTAAGCTTTTAAATGTTCTAATTGGTCATGCATTACATATTTTAAGCCTATTATGATATCATCTCTATGTTTATGCATATTTTCCTCACACTTAAAATATTTTGTGTACTAATGCATACTTGTACCTACATTGTCTCATAATGTAGGATCTGGCGCTCTTTCTCCTCCCGCTCGTAGCTAGTAGATAGCTTTGACGTAAAGATTGGTGAGTCCTCATGTTTCGAGGGCTATGTCACCTATACTACATTTTTTATGTCTTTAGTTTTCCCACTTTGTATGTGGTGTATGAGTTACGTCTCAACCACTTTTATGTTATTTAGAATGACTTGTCAAGACACAGTTATGATTTCACATTCATGTTCAAACTTTTCTTTATGATATGAGATGTCTTACTTAAACTCTCTTATTGTATATTCTATTGTGTTGAACGTATATCAAGTGTCTTGTGTAAGGCCTCTCAAGATCCTATAGGTCATGGCACGTCTAGGGTATACTGTGAGTCATGACAATAATCTAACCTTCTATCACATAAATAATTTTCAAAACCCCCCATTCTACTAACACTATAATTCCTCTATATTTCCATTCATGAATCTAAGTCCACCATTAACTCTGTTAACTGGTCCACTACTCTCCCCGAAGTTTCCATGTCAATCCCTGACCCTTGGCCAATTTAATGAACTTGCAAGGCTCTTACTAAACAATTTGATTCAACATTCACATAGAACATGCCCAAGCATCAAAACAAACCGCAAAAAAATTCAACACACTTTTCAAGTAACCCGGACCACTCAAGGATCCCCAAACATCGCATATGGAGTTTAACATGTACTCCCTATCTTTACAAGAACTTCTTCAGCACTTAAATACAAATTTCATGCATTCATGGACCAACTTGTAAATATCTCATTATGAATAATTAAACTAGATCCACTAATGAAGTCAACACACAAATAATCACATGTACTAGGCGTCGTATCCGAGTCAAAAATTAGTAATTTGTACTGACATAGTACCCAAATCAATTATATTGATATCCAGTATCAGTGGTACTCAAGCCAATCAAGAGATATAACATATTAGGAGTGGTACCCGAGTCATTTGTTAGTATGTACCTTAAGTAGTACCTAAGCCAACCGACAATCACACATCACTATTACAATCGCAACAAATACAATCACACTTGTAAATCCAAGTAAACACATTCACTGCATGAGATTGATAACAAGCTAACATTTTAGTTTATACTCCTTCCATCTCCCTAACCATACATTATAAAGTTAATACTAATGAAGCAGTTAGCAAACACATATAATACAAACGAAAAAGAAAACAATCATAACCTACCCAAATGATGCTTCCCATATAATCTGATTACCTATAAATTAACACCCCACCCCACCCCCCAAATAACACCTAGTAACAACCCCCTCCTAATCAACCATAAATAAACACGCAGTCATCCTTTCCAAACTCCGTTCCCAAAGGGCTATACATGCAATATCCTGATGATTTACAAGGTATTATGCAATTGAATACATGTCTAATTACATAGCTAAGCATAGATTACTGTAACATCCCACCTTAGAAAGAGCAAAAAATAGAAAGAACTAATTTGGAAAGAGACAAATCAGAAATTTTTCAAGTTAGGCTTAAGTTGTGAGTTTTGGGTCAACTTCAAACAAACATAACTTTCAGTACATGATGAGTTAGGTGGCCCACAAGATATCAAATGAAAGGTATTGGAATCCTCTTTCCAAAGCCACCAATTTTGCTAATTTTCAAATTCGGATGAGAGAGATATGATCATTTGAAAAATATGTCTATCCAGTTAAGAAAAGTTACTCAGATTTAAGAGGGATATTTTAGTCTTTTCCTTACCCCATCAGCTTAAAATGAATTTTGGTAATATTTAGGGGTCTAAACTGATTTGGTTAAATTTTACAAATCCTAATTTACGCTAGGGTTTTGAGAGAAGTTCAAGAAGAGGAGAAAAGGAGAAAAGTCAAGGCGTTCTTCAAGTTTTCTTGTGAATCAAAGGTCGTTTCACCGAGGGTTTAATCCCTAAGAGGTATGTGAGTACTCATAGTGTTGGGTTCATTCACCCACACGCTAATCATGTTATTTTCAGTGCAATTTCGTTCTTGAATTTAAAGAATTTGAGTTCTTTATGAGTTTTCTTGAAGTTTCCTTCGAAATCTTGATTGTTGAAGTTTTACTGAGTTCTTAAGATAATAATATGGAGTTAAAGAGTTGTTTTTGAGTAGATTCTTGTGTACTTTAGTTAGGTATTCGAATCTAAGTGATTGGGGAAGAAACCATTCGAATCTAGGCGAATTAGGGTTAGAAAACGAGTTAGAAAATTCATCAGAAAAATCTGGATAGAGGCTAGCGTAGTGCGCTAGGAAGAGGTCTCTATAGTTTGGGTCTGGTGCCCTGCGCCAGCCAGTGCGCCCCAACTACACTTCAATAGTTCAGGGGCTGGCGCCCAGCGCCAACCAGTGCGCTAGGGTCGCCTGCCCCATCCTGCCTTCAATTTTTTAACCCGTTGGAGTTCTTTTAAAGTGTTCCTACATTCCCTATTGATTCTAAACACTTTAAACTACTTCTAAACATCTAGAAATTATTCATAACATGAATCATAACCTTGAATTCATAATTCAAATTCAAGGTATGTCATGTTTAGAATTCCCCTCACATGCTCGTACATTTCATGTACTGACGCCATTTGGCTTGCATCTTTTATAATGCAGTTACAGGTAACAAGGATCAACATCCAACGCTTCATTGATCCAATTGAGCTTCAGAGTTATTGGTGAGCCTCATTGCTTCCGAAGGATTCCTTGTTTACTTTCAGTTATTTCATTTTGTTATTAGGATGTCGTGGGTCTTACCCCGACGTCCATCTCAGTTAGTAGAGGCTTCATTGATAAATAGACAGTAGTTCATGAGTCTTGTTCATTTCAGTTCTAGACTTGAGTTGCCTGTTTGGCTAGTGAATGTTTATTTCTAAACTATTCTAAGTTGCCTAATTTGAGACTTTTTGAGTTAAAAGCTTTCATTTGAGTTCATCTCATTTATGAGTAAGTCTTCCGCTAAGAGTTAAGTCAGGCCAAGGGTTTGGTTGAGGCCAAAAATGGTTCTCGAGTGCCAGTCGCGTCCAGGGTGTAAGCTTGGGGTGTGACAGATACATGGACCCACAATTGTTGAAGAACTTTGAACACAAATATTTGCCTCTATAGGGGGGGTAAATCCTGACGGACATAGATCAAAATACCGCGGAGTTTAACATTTCCTTGCGCTTAAATTCCTCCCCTCCATTTTTTTGAAGCTTGGAGCAGCTTAAGGAGGTTTTTGGAGTAACCATCGTCTATTTTACGAATGAAACATATGAGGAAAATCAAAAGAAATCATGTTTTCTAGGGTCTGATCCAATCAGCTCTACTATAACGGTAACATTCCCGCTATGGTAGGTTGACATCAGTCCAGATCAAATTCAAATTTCAAATTTTTTGTCGTGTCACCTCAATTTAATTTGAAAACATAATTAAAAAAATTCGAAATTCCACATGAAATGCCTTTTAAATAACAGCGGGATCGGTCGTTACAGATGTTGCCTCTTTCTAGTTCTTTGCATTCAAAAAAGAACACAAGAGAGCACAAAAATCAGAGTAAAACGTTAAACTTGAACAATCAATAAATAACAACTAACACTAAGGCCGGTCATTTCCCAAGGTTCCACAACTCTTCAAAATACGTGCACTAGTGATTGAAAGTTTGAAGTTGCACAAAAATAATTGCCCAGAAATTTACAATAGAAAGAGTGATTATGTGAGACAATAAGGGTGAAAGAGAGTAAATGAAAGAAAAACTTTTTGTTTCTCTTTTGTATATTTAGCCCACAAATATACTCCTTAAATAGTCATATCATTTACATTTTCATCTGTCAGAAGAAAATAAGAAGCTAATGTAAAACTAATGAAATGAAATATTACACTTGCTTTACAGAGAAATTTGTCATAATGCAAAGTAACTTTGAATCTTCTGAATAGTTCTTATATTTTCTTATGAAGTTAAGAAAATGTCACTTGAATAATTGTGAATTATTTATGAGGAAGTAACTCTCCTATTTCACATATACTTACGACTAAGGAATGTTCACATAAATTAATTATGGAGAATCATAAGAAGTTATTTCTTTATATTAAATAAAAAGGAATAATATCCACAAATGTCATCCCTTATTTAAGATAATAGATCTAAAAAATCTCTCTTTTATAAATTTCAGACGTACCAAATCATTTACATTCATGAACAAATAAAATTTGGAGAGAGATTTATTTATAATCAATTTATATATTTTATGTATAGTACTCTTTCTAGTTCATATTAAGTGAACTATTCAAAATTCAAGAACTTGTTAGGACATTTTTTCATATTTATCTTTCATTTAATGAAGTTGTTGACTTCACAAACAAATAAAATTTGGAGAGAGATTTATTTATAATCAACTTATTATATTTTATGTATAGTACTCTTTCTAGTTTATATTAAGTGAGTTATTCAAAATTCAAGAAATTTTTAGGACATTTTTTCATATTTATCTTTCACTAGGAAATTTAGCCACACTTCTGGTAGTTATAAAAATATATATGTAAATTTATTTTAAAAATTAATTATGATAGAAGAAATAAGAATCAACTATAGAAATAAGGAAATGATAAATTCACAATACAAATATTTTTGTAGAATTAGAGCTTAAGTGAATTACATTTATATTATCAAGTATTTTTCAAAATTAAAAGGCTAATTTATTAAGAAAATATATTATGATGTTATACGTATAATTCAAATAAACATATTTAAGAACTTGATTTTTCTCTTGTTTTTATTAAATGATAAATTTATGTCTGATGAATCTTCCTTTTATTCGAAAAACAAAGTGATGAAAGTATAAGTAGGAGGAAAAAGAGATAAGTATTTCTATTTCATTTCTTCTTTGAGACTTAATTCATTCATTTTCCTTGTTTTTCATCATCATCTAAATAAATATTTTTCTCTTATTTTTCATCATCATCTAAATAAATCTTTCTATTGCTAATTTTCGTGTATATCTTATATTATTCTTTTGGTAATTCTTTAAAAGTAGAAGAAATTGACAAATTTAAAGAAAATGTAAATGATTTTTCACCATAAGAAACACCTAAGAACTGCGTATTTCAATATTTAATATGCAATTCTTTTGACCCATGAGTAGTAAAATTTGAACGTCTGTTGATGTAATTAGTTGTGTGCTGACAAAGTTACAAATAACTACTTTGAGCCTAAATGAAAATGTAATTTACCACAATTAAAAATTTATAAGACCCTAAATTTTAAAAAATAATATAGAGAGAACATATGAAAAAGTAAGCAAAAAGAGAAAAATAATAGCACATTTTTGTTAAGTCCTTAAAAACAAAGATGATTTTTTTTTTTTATATAATCACTGCACATATTTTTGAGCTTTTATTCTGGTCCCCTTCTATCCACATTCAAGAGCTTGTCTTTTCATAGAGTCAAACTAAAGTATAAATATAATCCTACGACAATAATATAGAATATCACTATTTCAAATATGAAATAAAAACAATAATCTTGAGTAGGAATCTTATGAAATAAAAAATATGAATTTTTATAGACAATATTGAAGGAATATCATAAGGTATCTTGAAATTTGAAATTATTTAGTTGGGGTTATAAATATAATATTTTAAAGAAAATGGGTTAATAATATTAATTGAAGTAGAAGTTCAATAGGCTAAAGTTATGTAGGCAAAATTTTTAAAATAAATAAAAGAAGAAAAAATAAATAATGAATACAAAAAAAAAGCATGAACTATTCAACGTTTCGTTGGGTGTTTATGTTTCATTAGGAAAGCAAGTAAATCAACTTCTTTTTTGTATTACTCCATTGTGTTTAACAAAATTCGAAGAGGAAAAAATGCAATAAAAAAAGAGAGAAATATCTTGAAATATTGAAGTAGTAAATATTGAGACTTTTAACTTTTTGTAATCATATATATATATATATATATATAAATAAATGAGGGCCCTAGACCCGCCTACGTGGCGCCACCACAAACTAGGATTCACTTTTAATTTATTTTATTTTCAAAACTAGCCTTCCCCTTTCATGAAAAGTTGTGACTTTTATGAAGAGTTGCAACTTTTATGAAAAATTGGTACTTTTATGAAAAGTTGCGACTTTTATGAAAGGTTGTGACCTTTCTGAAGGGTTGTAACTTTTCCAAAAAGTTGTGACCTTTCCGATAAGACACAATAAACATTTGTTCACACTCCCTTTTGTTGTCTATAAATAGAGGAATTTCCTCTCATTTTAAAACAACAAAATTTTTGATCGTCTTCTTCTTCTTCTTCTGAACAATTAAATAATTGTGTATATTGCTCTTGTTGAATGACTCACTGACACTATTGTTTTTGTATCAATACACTGGTAAATAGAATCGTTCTATCCTGAGAGGATCTATTCTTTTAAATATCGGGTACTAGAGGGGAATGATTTCCTTAAGGAGACACTGTACATTTAGTGGGCTCGATTTTTCCATTCTGTTTCATTCTATTGTTACAGATACTGGTGTTTTTTTTTGCAGTCATTAATTTATGCTTAAATTATTAATTGTTATTTTTGAGTACATGCTTTAAATTTTGTTGTTTATGTTTCTGCAAAATTATTGTTATAAGTATTTGTTAGTACAGATTAAATAACAAACGTTAAAAGCCCTTACAAATCTCTAGTTTCTTCATCAACAACGTCATTTCTTCACATACAAGGATGAGATTTTGTGTTCTTTAGAAAATCCTCTGAGAGTTAATAACTTTGCATGCCCATATTTTTTTGTTTTTATGTTTTTGTTATCTATTTTTACTAATTTTTATTAGTGGATATTATGAGTTCTTTAGGATTGAAAGTTGATTGAAGTGTCAGTCAATTTTTTAAGGTATGTTATTTCAAAACATGAGAACTTTTCTGGTTAAAATGATTTGTTATCATCATTGGATATCTCATAGTTTACTCCCTTTAATGTATGCTTTTTCTCGTTGTTTTGTTGTCTCCTTAAAATTGTATTGATTATTTTTTCGTTTGGTATGTATATGATCTCACTTGGACAAAGCTTTCGTCCTTTTAATGTTTTTTTCTTTTTTTCCTTTTCATTCAGCTCTTTTAAATATTTTTGGTGTGAGTTATGACTATTTTTGGTAAGCTTAATTTGAAGAATATGAAACAAAACCTGCTCTAAATAAAAGTAATATCTTAAGTTACAAAATATATGTCTATTAACATAGATTTGTTGTCCTTTATGTCCCAAGTCATTGCTGAGCATTTGAGTTATCTAGGTTAGATTCATTTTTAATTTTTTAATGTTCGAGAATATTTCTTTAACATGAGTCTAGAATCCAACATTTTTATCTACTTGTAATTTCATAATGCAACAATTATACATACATATTTCTGAAAAAGTCCTAAAGTTACATTGATGAAGCATCTAGAAGGGCCTCCAGAGGAGCAGTTTAATGAAGAATGAATTTCTAAAAGGGTCAACAATATTATTTTGTTGTTGTTTCAAATTTATTTTTCTCCTTCTATAAATTTTGTTAGAATAACAAAGTAACAATAACGAAAAGTGGTGAACGTTTGACCTCAGACAAGTAGTTTGTCTCTAAAAAAATTTATTTATGTTGTTGTGGTGTACATTTTTAACGGTCTTAACTTATTTATAACTAATATTGAATATCGAAAACTTTTATATAATTTTTTTTTCCAGAAGAAGTTATTCTAACCATAAAATTATCAGATTCTATATTTTTCATGTACAAAAAATTGGAAAAAATTATGTTTAATCGCTACATAAAAACGTCACTCAGTTTCAACAAGACAATTATATCATCAAACATATATTATGATAAATTATGTAAAAGATAAAAATGATTAGATATCAAGATATTTTAAATCATTCATTATATATTTACAATTCTTGAGATATGTGATAATGTCAAATCATTTAATTTTTGTTGAAATGTTCCTAAAACCTACTAAAATTTACTCTTTTTTTTCTTATAACAGTCGATTATTGGAAAGGTTGTTCAAAATCTTAGAAGGATCGCGTGGGTAAATTACCTAGTAAAGAATAATAATGAGTGTAAATATTTTTTGAGACATTTAATTATACCAAATAGAGGAGTGGTAATATATATATTGTACAATAATAAGTAAGTAGAAAAATATGAAAAATTGTCAAAAAGTTGAGGAAAAGGATAAATAGAACCCTTGGCCAAAGAGAGGTGCAACTTCACTTTTCTAACATCTAGCTTATATTATATACAAATTTTTAAGCACAACAATGTCTAATAGCTATGAGAAATGTAGATAATATACCTTTCAACCATGGCAAAATTTTAGAATATTAAAATCAAAACAATACATTAATGAATCTTTAAAATACTGGAAACATTCAAACTTTATACTAATTAAGCTTGATGATTCTTTCAACATAATTAAGTTTCTTTCTTCATTTTGATGAACTTGTACTAAGCTAATGTGAACATCTCTTTGTAATGAATCTTTGATCTTCATCAAAGTGTAGGGCATATCATGCCACTATTTTTTTTTATGATTTCTTATGAAAAAGATGAACAATAAAATTTTAAAAGAAAAGTAAAGAAAAAAAAACTGCACTAATAGAAAGAAAGAATGAGAAAATGAAAAATGAATATTCAACATCTCCATGGATGATTGTTATTTATAGATGTGATAATTCATAAGAATACTTACAAAGGAGTTGAAGATGCATGTTATTTAAGTAGAGAATATGAATAGATAGATATATTTTTTGGTAACTTATTAGATATAATTAGAATACTAAATATGATTGAATTTTTTATTTAATAAAGAAAATATTTAATGAAAATAATTATGTCACGACCCAAATTCACAAGTCGTGATGACACCTATGTTCCCAACCAATAGGTAAGTCAACCCAACATATTTTACTAAATTTTCACTAACTGATGAGGAAAAAGGTAAAGAACGAGTAAAAATCTCCAACACTAAGTTCTTTATAAATACAAAATGCGGAAAACTAAAATACTACCCAAGAATTGGTGTCATAAGTACAAGAGCTTCTAAGTATGATGCAAGTCTAAAACTAAATGACAAATCCAAACATAAGGGATATCCCGTCTGCATACTAAACAACATAATAAATAAAAGATAGAGGGAGGTGTGGGCCACGGAACATCCAAGCAACTCACCACAACTCCAAGATACTCCAAGCTCGGACTCAAAATGGTCCACGAGATGTGCTCGTACTCGAAATCGAATCTGCACCACAAAGAGTGCAACAAGTGTAGTATGAGTACGAAACCACGTGTACCTAGTATATCTCATAGACCAACAACGAAGAAGTAGTGACAGAAGTTCATATAAGAAAAATCGTTTCTTTACTTATACAAGTCTGTATTACACTTACCAGTCAAGTTTCATCAAATAAAGGTAATCAAATATCAAGTACTTTCCAACCACCAATAGAACACATACTCATCAAGAATAAAGGATGTCATGAGATGCAATGCAATGTGACACCATGAGATGGTATGCCTCAGAATACCAAGTACTCTCTCTCAACCGTATATACATGATACTCCTCGGAAATACATCGAGAGTTCATGACCCATAAGGGACTCGCGAGGTCCATATACCTACACGAACAATCTCCACATGTCTGTGCGGACGATCTCAACGCACTATCATAAAATCAAATAATTTTCGCACGGATGATCTCCACGTGCCCAAATTATAATCTTAACATCTCACCATCCCAGCACGGACGATCTTCACGTGCCCAACTTATATTCAGTCCCATGTCAATGCATATGCACAATATGATTTCAAATAAAGGGGATGATAGTGCATCTCAATCAATCAAAGATCAACATAATATATAACCACCTCAACTATCACAATTATATGGGTTCAATAAAGAAACCCAGTCACACAAAAATTCAGTTAACAATATATCAGCTAATGCCCATATGCTTTGGCATTCTCGGATTTCAATCCGATTCTACAGTAACAAATTTTCCCTTTATAACACTGGTACTCGTACCAATGCCCGTCATACCATTGGTACTAGACCCCCATCTTTCTCCCTTACCTATTGTCTATTCCATTTTTTTTTATCTTTAATTAGGAAAACGTCCTCCAACTAAGTCTGAAAGTCTTAACATACCTTGAATGCCGAACACGTGCCACGAGCCCTCAAGATTTTTCCTTCCCTTTTCCCAAAACTTTAGAACGTTCCCAATCTACCAATTATGCAATATTTGTAAGTAAACAATCCGTAGACAACCATATGCTATATGTTTATCCTAGACTCAAAAATTCACCAAAATCTATAATCAAGTTCACGAATTTTAGTGTCAACTATACGTCAAGTCTCATATTTGCTAAATTCCAAGCCTAGGGTAAATCCTTAATTTCTCCAAAAAACATAAATATAATGGTGTTTATATAACACAATACACCTAATATTTAATTACCTATCTTAATATGTTAAATTTAAATCTTAATTTGATGATTAACTTAAAAGGGTCAACGTAACACCCTAATCTACGAACCAGTAGAAGGCACTGAGAACATGACCCCTTGGCAACAAAATGCCAATCATTGGCATGATTGCCTAATGATTGGCTCATAATCTTGTTTCCCCACCATTGACTAATACCTCATTGCTCATTCCTTTAAAATCAAAGTGCACCAAATTGTCATCCCATTTCCTTTCCAAAAACAACTGAGTAATTGATGATAATGGCATATATCTTCAATAATAATAAAAATGATTAATGACAGTTGCCTATACCTATACAACCACACATACAACCCTTAGTTCCTAATTTCGACCAGGCAAGAAGATTACTACTACTTTCTGCACACTTGTTTTAATTCCCTTGCACCAAAATATTTTCTAGCAATTAATGATACATCTCAAATCAACAATTTCACTTCCCGATGAGAATGATAACAACCCTTACCTAGAGCACGTTGTTCCTCTTCGTTCTATGTTTGCCCGCCGCACCGGTCAGTTACTGCACCTTTATTTTCTTTTCTAAAATCAATCCCACTAATCTATTTAACTTATATGGGTCAGTTGGAAAAAGGGTATTAATTAAATTTTGGATTTGGCCCACTTTCTATTCAACTATAATACTCATTTAATAAAAATTCGTCAACTACATACTCGTAGTTACCGAATAGTTTAAAATACACCCTTATTTTTTTTTTAGAAAAGTCAAAATAGTCCTAGTTCTCAAAAGGACCTAGTGGGTCGTTACAAATTAAGAAAAAAAATCTCAAAAAGGGAGAAAAAAGATAAATATGATTGAAGGACGGACCGTCCGTCAGTCCACGGTCCGTCGGTCAAGGGTCGTCGGTAGCTTCGGCATCTTTTAAGTCAGGGTCGTTTTGGTCTTTTCCCTATGTGTTGGACCCCTAAACTATGTCGTTTAAGTCAATTTTAGCCTAGTAACTTAATTAGAACTTACCCTAGTCAACTCATTCTCCAAAATTCATCCAAGTTGAACGAAAAGAAGGAGAAAGAGTCGACCAACCCTCTCCAAGAACGTAACAAGGTTTCCTTCACTTCTAGCCCCAAAATCAAAAGATTTCTCCGTGAATTTTGTCACCAGGTATTGTCACGCCCCGAGCCTATACCTGGACGTGGCCGGCACTCGAAGACCATTATTGGCCTCAAGCGAACCCTTGGCCCGACTTACTTAACTCAGCGGAAGACTATATGCATATTTATAATGATCAAACACTATAAATGTACTTTAAAAGAATAAACTGAATTGCTCAAACTGAACTCATAATATTTTAAAAATAAACATTTAACATAGCCAAAATGGCAACTCAACTCTGAACATAAATCAATAACAAAGTAAAGACAAATGACTAACTGACTGTCTATCTATGAAGCCTCTAATAACTGAGATGGATGTCGGGACAGGCCCACGACATCCTAATGAACTATCTAATACTGAAAGTAAACAAAAGGGATCCTCCGGAATGCAAAGAGGCTCACCAACAGACTCTAGACTGCTCACTGGATCAACGATGCGCTGGATGCCGATCCTAGTT